>JBAMHW010000003.1:28526734-28547228 GCA_037177495.1 Rhadinocentrus ornatus
TCAACATTTTAAAAATGGAAGCCTCCCTCCATCCCATCTACTCTACCTCACCCTCCCCCCTCCCCCTCCCCCCCCCCCCCCCCCCCCCCCCCCTCCCCCCCCCCCCCATTGGCATGGCACCAGTTCCAAAGTGGCATATGGCTTACAGTTTGGCTCCAGTTACACATATCCACACGAACTAACACTTCCAGAAACATGAACACACACAAGGGTCAGCCCCTGCTGTCTTATGTGATTGGACACATACAATCAGTAGTTTACAATCCATTGAAAGATCTCTGTGAGCTTGCTTTCACATGACACAAGGGATTGATTGTGTGTGTTTTTGTGGGTTTATCTCCATAGTGTTTCCCCTGATGTCATTTTTAGTGTTGCAATAGCTTGCAATGTTTTGTTTATTTCTCTTTTGTGTATCCAGGCATTTGATGCATTCTGTCCCATGTAAATTTTTGTTTAAATTGTGGAGTGTATAAACTGTTGCGATTATTTTACAGTTATTGGCTACTGGCCGATCATATAGGGTTTATTTTAGGATATGGCCTGCCTGTGTTGACAACAGTGGAATTAAAAAAAAGAAGGGCAGAAAGCAAGATGCACGAGGAAATGGACTGCCTTACACCAATGTGGGTTTTTTTTCTCCCATTTATTAATATCTTTTAAATCTGCACATCCTGGGCAACATTTAAGGAAAATAATGTACAAACAAGTGCAATTCTTTCTAGATAGATGATCTTAAGAGTTTTCCATTCAGAGCTGTTCAAAAACAAGTTAAAAACAACAGACTTCCTTCTGAGCCCCTCTTTTTAGGAAGGGAGTCAGGGTGGAAGGGTTTAAAAGGGAGCAGCCTAGTGGGCTTTGGGGAGGGGGACCAGCAGCTGCCCTATTAGTCCAAATCTGTTGTTCAGAGAAGGTGGGAGGAGGGTGGAGCAGAACTGCTGAGTTTCCACAAAGGAGTGCACACACTTTTTTTCACTTTGTGTGCATAGAAGGCTATGTTCTCAGATTATGCCGCAAATTAAAGTACGTTTAACCCCTAACACCTCTTTGGGCGAGGATCTTGTCTTATTTTTACCCAGAATCCAGTGCATATAGGACAGAGGAGACCATGGGGACCCCATTAATTGACAGCTGCCCTGATGGAAGGTGTTTTTCTGAAGACTTTTCCTCAGCCTTCCTTGGGTTTATAATAAGAGAGGTCACCAAGCTGGGTGACTTCCTGCTGCAAAGAGCAGTGTCAGAGTGTAGGCTGGCAGAGGTTGTCAGCACTCAGTGGACATGACCAGGAATGAACAAAAAAAAAAAACACACACGCAAGCAGTGAAGGGACATCAAACCATTGTGAAGAGCTCATATGATTTACACGATCCATGAGCAGATGCTGGAAAGACTTTAATAAATATAATGAATGAAGGCGCTATGGTGATTATGAGCCAATTTCCAAAGCTGACCTCTACCCGAACGCACATCCTCATAGATTTATAGGCACAAACATCCACAGATATGCACATATACACACAAACACTCACATACACATCCATAAATAGGCAACTGATTTACAAATGAGCTGACCTGTGTGTTGGCCTTGCTCTCAGATAGGCTCACACCCCCACCAGGATGCATAAATCACACTGGATATGCATATGCATGAGCATCTGAGGACGTGGGATAAGTGTGTGCCTGTATCTGTGAATGTGTGTGCGAAAACCAGTCAGCAGCAGGGTTTGTATCGATCATTGAGGCTTAGTTAAGTGCCTTTTATTTCACTGAGTTAAAGTCAAGGACCATGGACAGGCCTCTCTCCAGTGTGTGTGTGTGTGTGTGTTTGTGTTGCTTTTAAATGGAGAGAAATTAAGAAAGAAAGAAAAAAGAGGAAAAAGAACCCTTTAACTGTTCTTTTCTCCCTCTTTTTTTTAGTGGCATCCAGGGAAAGCACATCACATTAATGGAACAGAGATGACGTTTCACATCGTGTCTCTCTCTGGAAGAAGTGGTTTGGGTGTTGGACCTTTGCCTGATGCGTGTGTGTATGATGTGAGCTGCTTTAACCTCCTCTTGTTTTATGGACTTATACATGGCTCTGGATCTCACTGCTGCTAGATTAATTTACACACCACTCACACATGCTTGCCAAACCTTCCTTTCTTTCTCCCTCTCTCGTTCTCTGAAGACAGAGCAGAAATTGCCTGGTGAGGTAAATAAATTACTTTCATCGATTGCTGTAGTTGTAGAGTGACTTTATCACAATTTGACTTGTCCAGATACAGATCAGCAAGTGACAGCATGTTTTTATAATGTGCCACCATGTCTGTGTGTGTCTTGGTTTAAATTTGCATGTGTGTGTGTGTGTGTATACGAGTGTCTGCAAAATCAGAGTAAAAGCTTAATGATTGGTATCTCAACATATTAAAAGTAATGCTAAGGCAAGTGTGTTGGCCACAAGCTGTGTCTAAGTGTGTCAGTCTAATTGAAACAAGCTACCTCGTGCATATTGAAAAGCAGATAAATTAGAATGAAATTATTTCAGCAGGACCTTACAGCCCACCCTGTGGCCACGCAGGTTGTTGTGCTGGTCTCTGATAGCCTTGCCGATAGATAGCATCTTAATGCAACTTATGCAGATACCTACCTCTGATTAGTTTTATCTGCATAGTTGTTATGTGTGTGAAACCTTTTAGGTATTTTACATCTTTCTTCATAGAGAGAGGTTGACTGTTCATCGAACAGTGCAGAGGTCTCTTGTGTGTGCACTTGTGCATATAAAATGTGTGTAGCTGTGTGGGACACATGCTGTTTTAATAGTTACCCTGCTGACGTTGCTGCAGGGGCCAAGAAGCCACCGTTAAAAAGACAGGATTTGGAAAAACAGTGAGGAAAACAGTGGAAGAACTGACCAGTCAGGCAGCAAATGAACAGCAAACAGCTGAAAGTTATCGGATTTTCTGGCTATGACTTTCTCTACGGCTTTTTCTACCTCCTTTTATTTAACTTAAATTGATCAATAACAGGTATTTTTATTATTGTTTAGCTAAACTGTTTTAGCTGTTATGTAAAACATAAACATTAGGCAGACATTTTTTTAAATTTGCTTTTGAATGATATTCTTTGTATTTTGCTCTGATCAGGCTGTCTGTCATTTACACTATCAGATTATTTTCTGAATCAGATGCACCTGATTGAGAATTAATTAGGCAGTGCAGAGGCATCCGGGTTGGGAGTTTGGTTTGTTCGCCAGCTATTTTAGTAGCTAATTACTGAGGGGGAGAGTGTTAATTGGAATTCTCTTAGATTATGTGAACTCCTCTTCCCCTTTCTCCCCCTCCTCTACTTAAGTTTAATAGAAAACCTCATCACTTAGCAGACTCTCCTGCTCAGATTAATCTTTTATTTAAAATATGCATACTTGTATTTGTGTTTCTGACTGAGTCTAACGATCATGATAGATCTATGCATGTTTTAATACCTTGTAAAATAAGTTTTCATATTACATAGAATCAGGTGATGAATGGGGGTGTATATTTTTAAGGACAAAGGCTTTGATTAAGATCCTCGTAAAATTCACAATTAATGTTAATTGCATTCAAATTCATGTAAAAGCATAATCTTAATAAAAGCCTTTTGAAAGGACATTCAATTTATTTATTTATTTCCTTCTTGCTTAACTTTTGCTGAACATCTAATGAACAAAACCTGCATTTTGACTTTCTCCATAGCCTGGGGAGTAAGGGTAAAATGCTAATTATGTGGGAAGTTTGAGCATAAAAAAAGTGATTTTAATTTAAAAAAATGTTTGAGATGAAACAATAGTTGCATTTGAATGTTGTTATAATTGGAGCGAATTGGCTGACTAGATAAACAGACTTCTGATGGTGGTGTAGGGGTGCACACTTGGGGGTCTTTTTCATATCTGTGCTCTGTTTAAGCAGAGAAGGAAAAAAATTAATATACAGCGAGAAAAGACTAATCAGAGATATGTGGCTCTATTGTAGTTCCTCTGTTGTGTTTAACTGTAACAAAAACATAATTTAACATCTTTACCTCAGCTTCAGCCAGTCAGAACGGCTTGGCATACACACAGAGAACCTTATATTATCACTGCTTGCATATTCTAATCCTGACACCTCTTGAAATATAATTCTTTCCTCTATTTTAAATCGCGGATGTGAAATTGCATTAAAGCAGGAGTGTGTGGGCATAAAAGCAGGGATGTTAAATGGACATATGAATGCAGGGGTGAATCCTAACCTATTAAGTACTTTCCTTATTATTTCTGAAAGTGGAGTGTGGTAATTAGTTTGGTAGAAATCCTATAGTGGGGTGGAGGTATGGGTCTCAATAGTTGAGCCAAATTAATTTCTTCTGTCACCTTGAGCATACGTTCCTCTTAATAGGTTTAATTTATTTCATGGTGATTATCTTTTTTTTTAACACTTGACTGTGATGTGCATATTCACAGCAAAATCCACTTCAACCCTCTGCACATGAATGGTATATTCATACCTAAATATGATATATCTCCACATTGTCATTTCTTTTTGGCTGCGGAGTCTGTGTGATCTAAGCGATGGCACTGTGCCGTTTTTTTTCAGGGGTCTGTGCTGCTGCAGCCTGGTTGTCATGTGATCTGTGTGTCTGGCTAAGAGCTCTGTTTTTCTCAGGAGTCACTCCAAGTCTTTTTAGTCCTAAAAGTTAACAATCATTCTTGATGTTAAATCCATCAGAAACTTCGATGTGCCACGAGGTCGCCTTAATAATCTACCCTGTGTGTGTGAGTGTGTGAAGGTGTGTATGTGTTGGGATTATGGTGGGCCATGGGAAAGTGGCATACCTACATGGATTAAAATTATCCCATAGACACTTTCCATGGGACATGCTAAGATTTCTTGTAAATGCAAGCACATTGTCATTTCTTAACATCTCATACACCCGGGGCCTCTTTCCATTCCAAACAAGCTAAGTCGCTGTAAGATGAGGGGACGTTGATGGTAAGCTGTGTGTGTGTGTTGTGCTTATATTGTGCCCCACCCCGGTGTGTTTAGTTCACTTCTGATCTAGCAAGAATCACTCCGCTTGCTCTCTCTGGTTTCAACTTACACTGGTAAATTACACCCAATCACTGAAATTACATCCTATGGACTCTCCTCATTCTGTGTGTGTATGCGTGCACGTCTTGATTGTTGACGTCACCTCACAGAGTTGTTCTCGATGTCAGTTTTGATTAGGCCGAACGAAGTACAACTGTTTTTGTGTTTTCGTCATTTAGGGGAAGTAAAATGGAAACGCAGCTGTTCATTGTGTGTGTGTGTTGGAGGAAAATGCTTTGCGGTGTGTGGCGTGAATGCGTAAGACTGGTTGTCAACCGGTGAGCACTAGAGACGCTGCGTAGAGAAGCTGAAGCACGAGTCTTGATTTTCGTTTTGAGTGGCCGCCGCAGTACGGGAAGCTTGAAGGGACAAAACTCAGATAAAGAGGCTGCAGCCTGCCAGTTAGCGCACCAGATGTCAGTTATTGTTGGACTAAGATTATGGCAATAACTGTAACTGGCTGACTCTTATGAGCACATGTGTGTGTGTGTGTGGAAGTGAACTAACTCCAACATGATCAATTTCAAACAATCTTTCTTTCTGGACTCTTCTGGCACCTGCAGTGTTTATCAGAATTCCGTTTCTCTTCTTCAGTTTTTCAGCATTTTGGAAATGTAAACACTTCTAAAATACATCCAGATGTTACCAGCTGTGCTCCGCCACCACAAACACTGGGTGCAGCTCAAAGACTTCTTTCTCAGCTTTTTATTCTCAGACAGTCAAATTGATTGCCTGGTTTTGTCGTGGTTTGCTGCTGCTTTTTTTGACTATAAGCAGGTTTTTACATGTGTGCATAAGTGTGTGTAAAACAGCGTGTGTTTGTTGAAGATGATTACTGTGGTTGTTAGGAGCTGATGTGTGGCTTTATGAAAGGAGGAAAAGTCAGAAGTGACGCATTGTGACAAAGGCAGTGATTTCATATGGCCATTGACCTTACGGACATCCCATAATGTGTCTCTTAGTCTCCTCCTGTCCTGTGCCGACTCACACACATGCACATTAACACTCAAACTCTAATGAAACAAAGACAAGCATTTTTTATGGCTTCTCATAGATATATTATTATAAGATATTTGACTCAATGTTGGCAACACTGAGAATGGTCATTTTGTAAGATGACAGGTGAGAATGTGAGATTGCAAAATGCCATTTAACCTAACTACACACATACAACTACATGCACACACGTGTTTGGCATGGTCCTAATTAGCAGATGCCCTTATAGCTTCTTATAATGATATATTATTCCTGGTATTATTTTCATCTTCCCTTACACATTTGCTTCTATACACAACAGGTGAACACGCTTAAATGTCAGTATCATGCAGCTTCAGATGTTTTACCATACTGTATTTTTTTTGATTGTGTGTGCACAGAAGTGTGTATTTATTCACGCACCATGGTCATGCTGAAACCTTACTCCTTGGGGAGTAATTACAGAAGAGGTTTTCTGGCCTTTTTCTCTCATTAATGTGAATATGGAGGGGAGTCGTAGAACCTCACTTAGCATGTGCAGCACATACACAAAACACACACAGGCGTGGTGTGTGTTAGGCACAGATCCACACATGAGCACATTGCTGGAGCTAATGGCATGACTTTAGTCTGGAGGTACATGTTGCACTTCTTTCGCCACAAGTCTATTTCAGCCATTGCTTCATTGTATACACTTGCACTGTGTGTTTGCACGTGTTTGTGTGTGTTTCTCCTGTTCTGCAACATCTGGCCAAAGCCTAACTCGGCCCTTCAATTCAAACTTCAGGTTGTTTGTTTGGGTTTGACCTTGCAAACACACCATTAGGCCTCCCCTCCGCATTGAGGACTATTCCTGGCTTTGGTTTGAGTTTAGCCCAGGCCTGCTGCCTGGCTCACTGGAGGTCCCTGCAGGCAAACCCCAGTCCTACTAGAATCCAGTAAGATCCGAACCACAGCGAACCGCCCAGCCACCACAGTGAAACTCTAGCAGCTTCAACCAGGGCCGCCCCACAGCAAGCCTTAAACGTCAACTAGAGGGCTTCAATGTGTGTTTCCTACAACGTGTGTTTTCTGTTTGATGGTTAGCCGGTCATGAGGCAACAGGTCCACCTACTTAGCAAACAAATAGGAATGGACAAGAAATAAGTGTGTGACTAACACTCGACTAATGGAAAAAAGATCTGAAAAAGAGACATGAAAAGTAAAGGGAAGAAAGAAAGAGAGTGAGAGTCTTCAGAGTGAAAGAGAAAACAACAAAGGTGGTTAGAACAAAAGCAGAATTGTATCACTGAAATGACTTGCAAGTTGAAAGCCTTAAAAGTCCTCCCCAGAGCCAGGTCATAAAGCCCATGGTTTGGCAACCGAGCTCAGAGCCAGACAGGCCTGGCAGTCGAGTCCGGAGAGCTTCCAGCAACAGGAGATGTAAAAATCAATTTGCCGTGGAAAGGGTTAACAATCGGAAATGACAAATATGCAGGTTCTTTCCACAACTCTTTTTTTCATCTCTTTTAATTTTCAATGCCTATACAGAAGACAAATGCAGGAGAATGACTAGTCAAGAGTTATGTGATGAGGGATGGCAGCAACACTGAGTGGGAGTGAAGGGGAGAGGGATCCCCCTGCCCACCTCCTTTTCACTACCTTGAATAGTCAGGCTGACTTTTAGAGTTATTAGCTGAAATACACAAATCTGTATTAGCAGAGATGTCATCAGCACACTTCAAAGCACACGAGCATCGGTCAGCACTTTTGATTAAGAGGACAAGGTCGATACAACAATGTGAATAGAGAAACAACTCAGGGATGAGGAGATAGCAGAAAGAAGGGGGAGTGAATCCTTGGGGGCCTGTTTGGTGGTTAGGGGCCCTTGGGGGTCCCAGAGGAGAGCTCCATTAGTTGAA
Organism: Rhadinocentrus ornatus; assembly: GCA_037177495.1. Lineage (NCBI taxonomy): Eukaryota > Metazoa > Chordata > Actinopteri > Atheriniformes > Melanotaeniidae > Rhadinocentrus > Rhadinocentrus ornatus. The sequence continues at coordinate 28,534,692 of JBAMHW010000003.1, forward strand.
CGATTTGAGCCTGGGGGAGCTGGTACTGTGGCAGGTCTTCAAGGCAGGGGCTAGTCTGTTTAGCAGCAGTTTGTCTGCATTGCTCATGACATTGATCCAGTGTTGAGCTGCAGCCGTAGGAAAGCTCTTTGCTGCTGAATAGGCCGAGCAGCACAGTATTGATAAGGAAGAGTGGACCAGTGGAGATCCCTGCACCCTGATGGTCATTTAGTTAAGACAGACAGATCTTGTTCAATACATACACCCCACAGCTGCCCAATGGCATGTTAAATTGGTGCGTGTCTGTTGGGAGTTAGTATCTTTCTCTTTGTTTTTTCTATTTCACATATCAGCTGACAAGCTGGAAAAGAAATGAAAAGCGGAAAATGATCAAGTGAGAAAATAAACATGTTTCCCAGGCCCCAATTAGCCCACTTTTATTGCCTCAAGACAAACCCCCACACACATGCACACACTTTCTGAAATATGCTGAAACTGCTTTAAAAAAAGGCTCACAACGGGGCATTGTGAATGGAAAGGGAGGTTAAAATGAAGGAGGAGAAATACCCATCAGTGTCCTCTCTTAAATCTGTGTGTTTTAGATTGAAAAACATTGGGAGGATGCCGGTAAACAGCGTGTGTGTGCATGTAAGGTTTCTGCTCTCATCTCAAAGCACCCATGTGGGTCTTCACTGTAGAAAATGTATGTTTTGTGGTTGTTGTGTTTGTACAACATGAGTCGCTGGGCGCTCACAAACAAAACAGCTTGAATCTTCTGCGCAGAAGCCATCAATTCTTAATGAGATAATGACATGCTAACATCCTCACAGCAGCAGCTCTGTTTACAGATGAAGACAAACCACAAACAAGACACAGACACACTGAGCCCTTTAAGCTTTCTTTCTTCTCAGCTTTCTTTCCCCCCTCCTCTTCTGTCTTGCTACGACTTTGTGCATTGGCCAAAAAACTTGTAGGTATAACAGGTGGAGAACATCTTGATGGTGTATGTTTGCGCGTGTGTCCATGCACAGTGTGTCTATCTGATAGGCAAGTACACACACAGTAATGAGACAGGCGCTGTAATGTGGCTACAGACCAGATTCCCTAATAAGAGAAAAATGTTGTCTGTGGCATCCACAGTTTTCCACTGGAATCACACATTCATCCAGTCTGTTTCCTGCCCTAAGGTCTTCCTCTTGACATGAGGAGATGAGGAGAGGGAAACCTCTGTCTCCTTCCCCTGCTCCTTACGCCTCCCACTGTCCCTCTCCTCTCCTTAGCTATATCCTTTTTTTCCTCATCCTTTTTATCACTTTTTCTCACCCTCTCCCATCAGTAAGGGTTACTTAATGTGGGCTATTTGAGCTCTGTCTTCCCTTTCTCCCAGATAGACTGAGTTAGTCAGCTTCTGGAATGACACAAGTGCATGACTCACAAAGTGAGTCAGACCAATTCAGACTCTATTTCTCAGGAAGTGGCGGCGGATTAGGCGAAAAGGTGTCTTTCTCAGACTGGTACAGGAAAACACACACATATGCACACATACAGCTAAGTAAGAAAAAAAAAAGTGGTTCACTAAATCTTAGAATTAATGAAATTCTTAGTCTGGCTGCAGTGCAACTTTAAACAAACCAAGACAGAAGTTTAAAAATTCACATTCAAATACTTTAACCTTGAAATCTCCCCTTGCCAAGGCACCAGCTCCCTCTTTTTTTTCATCTGTTAAATGTTTGAGTGTTTGATAGTTTGAGGTCTATAGCAGAACCCGCCCGGGAATTAATGTCATTCATATGCCCTGCGGAAATTACTTTTGAAATGCATATAATCTAAAACATGCAAATGAGGCTGACTTTGTGCACCCTGTTTAATATGAATTATCATTTTGTGAATACCTATTATTACTGCGTACATTTCTCCAATTATATTGTTCTTTTTTTGTCACTTTTGCAAAGGGACGCACATGAGCACATCACGAGCGCCGGGAACGAGCACATGCACATGCTTGGTCACATGCAGCAACTTTCACACTCACATACACACATGAAGAAATGTCTTTGTGATGGGTGCATTTTAATGAGTAGTAATAAGGATGGTAATGACCCAGTCCACTTCTATCTCCCTCTACTTCTCTGCATGTCTTGCCCACAACCTGACACATGGCTGTTAGTTTACATAAAGCCAATGGGAAGAGATTGTTTAAAAACTAAAAGCAATATGTAGCAGCATTTTGCAGATTTTGCACTAATTTAGCATTCAAAAACTCCTTTAACAGCAAATGAAAATAACAAGGCAAGAAATACAAGCGTTGCTCATCCAATTTTCATTAAGTGACTGAAATATTGATGTGCTTTAAAAGTGAGCAGTGCATGTTTAGTTTGTCTCTTCCTTTTCTGTTCTGGTGAAAGAGCACTGTTATTAATGTCCTTGTCCAAGAGGCAGACTTTTTTTCTTTTTTTTTTTTGCTCTCTTCTCCTAAATTGAATTGAAGGCATCCCTTTTTCAAATGCATTACTCTATTAATTTATTTATACTACGCCATAAATTATTCTATTAATATTAGCATGTTCCAAATTAGTATGAACTCTCTCAATGTTCCTTCTACTTCTATTAATTAGTATGCTTGTCACTATAACAAAGATTTTTCTTTCTCTGATAAATTATAAAGGAGACATTTTTTAATACAATGAGAACTGCCTGAGAAATTATTAATATTTTAGTTGTGGCCTGTAAGACAAAAGTAAGGAGAAAAGAGCAAAAAGAACAGAAAACTAACAATAACATGGAATATATTATAGGCGGGCATTGGTATGCAACAGTGTTGATTTTTATTTTGCTTTTTTAAAAGAAAGGGATTGGGGGGTGCTCCCATGTGTGTGCTCAGCCATATTGATGCTCAGGGATATCATCTTGTTTTAGCACTTTTGGATAGGATGTGAGTTAATTACCTCTGTAACAGCTTGGACCAAGTTCAAAAGTACTAAAATTCAATTAATTTGAGAACTGGACATGCTATCATTCTCTCTGCATGTCTCCTTTAAAGTCTAGCCTGTTTTTACTGTGGACTTATTCAATTATATTTGATTAAACTCGCTCTGATCCAATCTATTAATTAACTAGGAAATGCAAAGTGCCCAACTTGAAAGCCGATGTATAAAATTATATCATGTCCACTTTGATATTTATTTATTTATAATTTTTTAACGCCACTATTTTTAAATCCGTTGTAACCCTTTATTACTGTACGTTGCTGTTGCCCATTTTCAGGTAATATTAAATCTGTTCATTTTATCTGCCTTGTAATGCAAATTTTGATCATAAATGAAATTATTTCTCTCCTAAAGGCAACGGTGGCACATTTACGTCTTCATAGAAAACGTCTCCTTTTTCTGTTTCTTTCACAATTTTGCTTTTCAATAAAATATAATTTGTCCCATGTAATTAAATTCAGGGACTTGGTAATGTATTTAGTGACAGTAGAGGAAATCAGTGTCAGGAGTGGATCACTTTCTTGTTAAAATATTAACTGAAGGAAATTCCACCTTTCACACACATCTGCAGACATGCACAATCATTTCTTTCTATCAGATGTAAAAAAAAGACTTAGAGACTCCAGCTTGTAATTGTGTTTGCGTCTGGGCATTTATGAATTGTAGCTCTGAGAATCAAACAGTTCACATTCCCTACACACAGTTTACATGTCATCTTTCGCTCAAACACAAAAATTAAATCTCAATCCACTTAAATTTGGTTTATTAATCTATTTTACGTTCATGTCACGTGTCCGTTTTCCCACTGACGCCTTTGCCTGTGTTTTATGGAGAATTTCTCTTCTTTTCCCTTTCTCACCCCCCCACCCTCTCTGCCCCACAACCCCCTTTCACAGTGAAGGTCATTCTAATAAAGAGCTCTCATAGGACAGAGCTGCTAATTGCTCCGCGGCACTCTAGCTGGTTTCAGATCTAAATAAAGGCACATTGCCTTTTTTCAAAAGCTCTTTTCCTTTTCGCCCTGCATTCCCTCTCACCCTTTTTCCATCATTTTCAGTACAGTCTGAGTTATATCTGTGTGGATTGTCACACCCTGACCGTAGCCTCCTCTGCTTCTTAGGACAGGGGGGAGCGATGAAGATGGAAGCTGGAATTTTTCACCTTCCTGATCACAACATGGTTTTCAGCTTGCAAGCCAGAGCACACACATGCACACGACTGAGCTTTACCTCGTTAGGAATGTACAACCCGTGATTTCAAGCTCAGATAAATGAGGTGTGCATGAAGTCCGTTCCTTCTACAAATATTTGTGTGTATCTTTGTGTCTGTCTCCATTATTTTAAACAGACAGCAGTCTGCATGCTGGTAAATCACTTACTGCACTCTAAAAGAAGGGTCGAGGTGAAGGCAGGAGTGAATGTTTGCCCCGGTCATACACACATACGGAACGATCTCATCGGTGCGGAATGTGCTGTGTGTTTACCTATGGCTCCAGAACCCACCTGACTGAGGGAGGCTAATCTTTATGGGCTCTGTAAACAGGGACTTTGTCTTCAGAGAACTGCAGGCAGCCAAGCAGACTCCCAATTCACACATGTGTATGCAAATACATATGTGCCATAGTTGAGGTGGGGGTTAGGGGTGTGGTGGGAGGACAGATAAAGTAGATTACTGTACAACAGTACAGGCAGAAACTGTAGACCCTTGCCATTTGCCTACATGATTTAAAGCACTTAGACAAAAGAAATGCCATTAGGTGAACAGTCTTGCAAAGGTAAAGAATAACTCCCCATTATAACTTCATGGAGGATTTTCTTATCACATTCACCTCCTCCCTTTACTTTTCAGCATAACCAGTGGTATCATAGCCAACTGCACAACACACTGGAAGTCATACCTGTATACCTGTAGGTCAGTGCAGCTTACCTCTCTTTCGAGGTAGATGATGCTCTTTGAAGCCTGCCAGCCAACCAGCCAGTTGTACATATTGGCCCACATCTGACTGACTAACTGTCTCTGGGATAATGGAGTTCACCTGTTAGCACTGGAGCTGGGCCAGGGCAGCCACAGACATCTTGTATGAGCCCTTTGCTGTTAGCCAACCTGTTAGCGATGGCTGGCAGCCAACGTAGCCTGGAGCAGTACTGTTAGCTGCTAGTTGTAGCCCCATGTGTAAGTCTACCTGGCTGATCTGGTCTTGTATGCTGATTCAAATTTGACGAGTTTATAGTTACAGCCAACTGCTAAAGTTGGGAAGATAAATTATGGAAAACTATTTTTTGCAGTTCTTTTTTTCTGTGATGGCATTTGTGTGCAAATTTCTGTGTTTTAATTTATGTCTTGTCTAATTTTCCCTAACCTTTTATTTTTTATTTTATTTTTTTTTAACTGAAACATGTCAGTTCAGAAGAATAACATAGATGCCTCTCCTATCCCTCCACTGTATTTCTCTTTGTCTTCCTTTGTCATCCTTTTAAAGTCAAAGAGTAGAGACAGTTGCTGGGACATGTATATTTAAAAAAAAAAAAATTTAAACACATGGTTTCCCAAAAAACAAAAACAAAAGTCAGCTGAATCGCAGCATTGCATGTCTGGGAATATGTTTCAAAAAATGCATGAAATGTCTGACAGTCATTCATTTAATTTCATTAAATTGTTGTGAACAACTCCTTTCCACATGTTTTGGCTTGAACATAATATCCTTATTAGTTAAATAGTCAATTATCCACTTGCATGGAAAGGTAAAGAGGAAGATGGTTGTGCAGCAGGATATGTTGTTTAAGAGCTTCAGGGCTGAAGTCATAACTCTGAGACGATGATTGTACAAGAACGTCTCTCTCCAATGGTCAAATGGTTGCTACTGCATTTACAGAAAAATTAATAATGCAAAACATATTTACTTTTATTTACTTTAATATTAATTTTTTTTTTTTTTTTTACACACAACACCACAATGTATGCTGTTGTTGTACTACAGTTTCCCTTTTCATGAAATCTTTTCCTAGATCTGGTAGTTGGGTTTGTTATGGGGTTTGGGGTTAGGTTAGATTCTCTTGGGGCCTGTGTAACCGTTTACTTAGTGGAGGATTCTTTATGAGATTACAGCACAAGATTGGGAGAATGTGGGTGGGTGACTTGTGTTTATTAAATTGGAATCTGTCTTTATACGTCAACATTCATGTCCTCGTCAAATGATATAGAAGAGAAGCTAAGGATCATTGTAATGCCTCTTTAGAGACAAAACCTCAAGCTGCTCTACTGACAGTAAATAGGAGATTTTTGTGGACACAGTGATGGCAACCACAGTTATTTCTTTCGTTTTAAAATACATGATTGCTAGTTATAATGAAATTTAGCTCCTTTGGGTGTAATAGTTAGACAAATATTTTATGAATCCACAAAGTCTCTCACTGTCAACAGAGGCTCCTCAAATTTCTGTTTCCTGATTACTAAACAGGTTAGAGCTCCTGCTTCTCTGATACATTGTCTCTAGAAGAGTGTTTCTCTTGCTCACAAATATTGATTGAACTATCAGAGATCATAGGAATAACCTATGTGGATTCTATTTCAGGGTGATGACTTTAATGTTTTCCAGGATTGAACCTGCCACTATAACCAGAGGGAGAAAGACAGCAAGCAGAGTGCAGGAGAGATAATTCAATAGTCAGATGAAAGTAGATGGATGATGGAGTGTAGATACTGGTACAGACATTTTTTTCCTAACCCCCCTCCCTCCTCTGCTCCCTCTGCCTCCCACCCTTATTCCCTTAGTTCTTTGCCTAATAAGCAGCGTTCCTGTGAGCTGATGCAAGGCGAAGGAAACAGAACAGGCGTTCTGGGACTGCTGGAAATATTCCCACAAGAGGCATAACATGATAAAGACTTATTATCTCACTAAGCTGCTGTAAACACAGATGCACACATAAATACTGTACACAACTCCCTCTGCTTCACACACAAACACGCAGAAAGTGAAACTGGCCCGGCTTAATGTTTCTGACGAGCAGTGACCAGGAGGAATCTGACAGAACCAATCCCTCGGACAAAGCCTGAGAGGCAGCCGTGGTGAGCCTGCTCACTGGGCATTTGGCTCGGCTCCTTTGAACTCCACACACCCAGAGCGGTGGGAAGGAACAGGGAGAGTTGAGTTCTGATTATTATTAGGGCAACATTTTTGGGAACATCTGAACAAGCAACGTGTCTTAACAGGACTCATCTTAACTCCTCTCCGCTCATCAATCACACCAGACACACACATAAACACATGCACCCAGCATTTGCAGTGAGCTAATCCATTAAAGTACAAAGGTAGGTGTCAGCCTCTTAGACAAACACACACACGTATACATACACCAGAGTCATCAGAAACATGTTGAGTCCCATTTCCCTTCTTCTCTTCTCCATCCCAATTAAAAGGCAAAGGAGGCCTTTTATTTTCCTCTCTTCCAAACACATTCTTTATCTCTCTGATCTGCGCTCCTCCCTCCCTTGCTCAGTCCCCTCGGGGTAGTGGGAATGTCTCTCCCTACACACTCTCAGGTCAGGGGTTCAGCTAGAGAGGGTTTTTTAGCATGTACGGAGATTGGAAGTGCGAGAAAGAGACACAGAGAGAGTGAGCAGCGGGTTGAGGCAGGCCTCTGCACGGGCAGCTCCTCTTCGCTGCCAGAAACACTTAAACTTATAGCTCTGTGTGTGCGCGCGCATGTGTGTATTATAACCCTAATCAGAGACTTCAGGGTAGATTTATGCCCCTGCCTTTTTCTTGACCTCCATTACACTAGCTTATATACACCCATTACAGGATATGACAGAGTACACACCTTTTAGACGAGCATACCACCACACTGCCTGTGTGTGAAGAGAGGGCACTCCCCATTTTCCCATTAGGTCCTTGTCCACCTGCGAGCTCTGTCTCTCGGCCTGTCTTTATCTCTCTTCCCCTCATTGCTAATAAGGTCAATGAGAAAGAGTAAGAAGCAGATGGGTTTACAGTACATTACTGCACAGCACCGTATAGCTTGGGCTAGATAGTGGGTGATGATTCATGCTTAGTGAGATGTGTGATGATGTGAGGAGTTTCTATTGCAGTGCAAAGTCAGTGGACTGCACGGCAAGATCTGTTGATCACTGAGCACTATGCACTGCTTCATAATATTACCTTAGGGAGTAGTTTGAACTATCAGGGGTCTGGATGAAGTAGGAAGAAGATGGGAGGAGGGAAATAAAGGAGGAAGAGAAAAGGAGTAAGGTTGGAGATTAAGTGACTAGCTTTAAATGTCACAATAATGCTCTACTTCTCACTCGTAACATCACAGGCGGCTGGGTTCCAGGAGGGAGAGTCAATGGGGAGAAAAAATATTGCTATAAGATTTGTGGCTCTCAAGTGGTGCAGCTCGTTGGGGAGAAGCCTTGAACTGGTAAAATCTGTTAGCAAATCAAACAGCTTATAATCTTTAAAACAAGACATTCAAAAAGTCATATATGACTTTGTATGAGCCGTTAACAAAGATAGTCTCACCACATAGTCTAATCAGTATCAGTTGTTTGCAGTTTTAGAAGGTTTCACTATTTAACTTCTTTTTTGGTTATCCAAATAAAGATCATGTAAAATCTCAGACCTTGTCGCGGAAGCAGTGGTGAAGTCGTGATTGCTTTAGGCATGTCTTGTTATTCTGATGAACATCTAGATAGAGGTAAGGCTTGTTGTTTCTGAGGTGCAGACTCAAGTTGATTTATTGTTTATTACCCAACACAACAGAGTTAGATATTTGTGGTCATTTCATATTTCTCTGAGATGAAACTGTTCGGATCATTTCCCAAAATAAGACACATACACAGTCATGTTATATCTAAAAAAACATTTGGAAAATCTAAGCAAGCTATTAGCTTAGCAGGGTGTTGCTTGAGTAAGACGATATATATTTGTAGTTTCAGTGAAGAGTAGACCCACCAAACTATCTGCATGCACACACCTGTATCACACACACATATACAAACATGCTCATGATCCTGGCCATCTGCAAGCATCTGGCAAAATTCGATTAACAAAGCCACTAGCGATCTCTTACACCCTCACCTGCTGTCAGTCTCACAGATTTGAAAGAATATGCATGCACACACACGCACACACACAGGTTCACACACTCTTGCCTCAGAGGAAACGAAAAGTTAGATTCTCTCAAGAACTAGCTTTTATTGTTTCCCCAGAAGGCATGGGTTGTACGCCTCTGAAACACACAGTCTCACACAGACAGTGGGTAGAATGCCTCGATGGCGTTTTGTGTACCCACTCAGGGTTGCCGAAATAAAAGCTGCAGAACTTTCCCCCTTTAAAAGTATGCACTTGTGTGTGTGTGTTAATTTCTAAAACTGGATGAGGCAGAAAGACGAGATTGAGCTCGTCATTAGCTGTTCACAGCCTGCGTGCTTGTATGAAGGTTTGTTTTGTTTTGTATTAGCTGCCTCATGTGTGCGCTCTGCACACGGATGTGTGTGTCTCGGTGTCTCGACTCTCCCACGCTCAAACGGCTAACGATGGCAAATGCTCCTGTGTGTTTGTGAGGCGTTGTTTCTCAAAAACAACAACACATCCAGGAACAGCTCGTTTTGTCAGGTTTTGTGGAAGGAACATGCTCTAATTAGAGAGGCCCTCTGAAGGAGCATCAAACAGATCTGTCTCAAAGACCAACCTACTCCTGGCTCACACACAGCGCACACATGCCACCTCTGATTATTGGAGAAATGTGTGTGTTATTTAACTATATAGCAGAGTATTAACAGCCTTGTCAGTTTAGATTTGCTGCTTATCTGATCCTAATCCATGAGTGCGTTCCTATACACACGTTCACATGCATACAGAAGCCAGTTATAGGTGTTGCTTTGTGGCCTCTTGGGAATGTTTGTGTGTAGATGGTTTATGACCAAAACCCCTTTTTAACAAAGTAGATGTGCACACTTGCACACAATTCGACTCTTTATCTTTTCCTATATTTACTTACATTTGCTGCCTTGTTTGTTTAAACAGGTGAGAGCAGGCATTCTGCTCAAGCTGCCCAGGCCAGTTTTGTTTAATCTTTGCTGTGTTGTCCTCCACTTTTCTCTCAGGTGCCAGTGATGATGGTGGAATCAGCTTCTGAGACCATTCGAACAACACCGTCCAACCAGAACGGAGTCAGCAGCCTCAGCAGCCAATCAGATGGAGGGGGAGGTAGAGAGGGTGGGTCCAACGGAGACACCAATGGAGAGATCAGCCCGGTCGACTTACTGCATCTGCAACAGCAACAGGTGTGTGTGTGTGTCTGTGTTTGTGTTTGTGTCTGTGGTGCTTGCTGATTGTGCATGTTTTGAGGCCTTTGTGTGCTCTTGTGCGCATGTCATGCATGCATTTGGGATTATGCTTACCAGGTGGACATGTTTTGCAACACCTCCCAATTGTGCAACTTATGAACAAATGTGCTTTACATTTTATAGGACAGCATGTACACGCTGGGCTGTTATATAACATACAGATGTGTCAACACTTATTTGGCTAGACTCTGGTAACTGTCACTTTTTCTTATATGTGAAGTGAAAAGCTCTGACAGGTTGGCTCATCAGTGCTTTAATTATCCACTTCATAATCTGCCAACTAATTCCAGTGGGACACAGTTCACTATAAGAAATCATACACATGACGTTCCCACTAATATATTATTACAGTGTGTGAAAATAGGAAGCAGTACCTACCTCGATGAAAAAAAAAACAGGTTCACATTGTGTAAACTGCCTACACACAATCTATGTGTATTAAAGTTGGGGGAGTCAACTCTTACTTTTTTTAATTCTAACTGATCCATGAAAGCACTGCTTTGTAGTGTGCAGTTATGCTTTTTATCTCCTTTGCCTCAGTCTCACTCCAAGTCTTGCTTACACACACACGAATGCAGTCTTGCTGGCCACTGTGTCAAATGGAATTTCCAAACTTTTCCCGGAACGTCTTGGATCAAATTCTTCATTGTATTTCTCATTCCCTTTAAAATACACATAACTCTGCTGATTGCTCTCTGAAGGACCTTGGCCTTCACAGAGACCACACATACATACACACACAGCACTTCAAAAATATTTTTTCATCCAGAGGTCTCCATATTAGTCATTTTTCCATAACCGAACAAAAATGTCTGCTGGTCAGCTAATGATGGAAACCTGCTGATTCATGTTTTTCAGTTACTTGTGTGGCATTTGCTGAGAGATGACACACTTTTACTGATTTGTTCTTCTCTTATTTATTTTTCAAGCATATTTAAGCTTATAGGTAATGTGTGTTTTTATGTGTCCACCCTTCAAGTAGGGTCAGTTGGAGTTCTGGGCTCTCTGACACCACCTGAATCTGTAATTGAGGAAACCCAGGGGCGAAAAAAATCAGGGTTTCCTCCCTGCTGCTAAAATTATTCCCTCTAATTATAATGACGGAGCCTTAGGTGAATGAAGAACACTCAGAGCCCTTCACTCTCCCTCCTCCTTCCTCTGACTGCATCCTCACCCTGCTTCCTCAGCAACCTTCAGCCGAGGATACACACACACATGCACACATATTAACACCAAACCTCTAACTCATACAAAGCAGGTCTTTATTCTCCTGGACGGGCCTATGCTCTCTATGTTTTTGCACCTGTGTGTGTGTGTGTGTCTGCACCCTGGTATTTCCTCTCTTGAGCAGGTTACCAACCACAAACATAGCTCCCTCTCTCTTTCCATCTTTTTCTCTTCCTCTCACTCCCTGTACTTCTTTTTCCTTCTATCTGCTATGGACCATAAAAGACAAGCACAACCTTTCCTCCAGATCCCAAAACTCACTTCACAAGAAGTATTACATCTACATAAGTGTGGCTCTACTATCGCATTCATTTCAGTTATCAATTGTGAATTCTTTCTTAAAGTTTTAACGAGTAGTGTAAGTTTTCTTCAAATGTTTTCAACATGTATGACTATATTAAGGTGGAAATGCGTTAATCTTAAAAGTTCAGCTGCATATGAATGAGTATCTGATGAAGTAACAAACCTTTGGAAAACAGAAAAGTTAGTTAAGTTCAAGAAAATTTGATGTGCATAAACTGAGATAATTTCCTCCTCCTGTAAGAGCCATTTGCCCTTCATTAATAATTCCATCACACCTTTAGTTTATACAGTTTTGCTGTGGTGGAGCTGGGTGGCCTTAGATTCTTTATATTTAGCCAGAGCTTCCCACCTGAATGTCTTGGATATACTTTGTCCTCCTTCTCTTGCTTGTTCCTCCTCCACGCTTCAGTCTCTCACCTGAAGGTGTAGTGCAGGCCACTGTTTGTGCTTAAACACCATGCCGGTGTGCGCTGGAGCAGAAAAGACACACAGACACTCTCACAAACACGTACACACAGAACCCCTGATAGTGTGGTGGTGTCAGAACACAAAGACGTCTTTTCCTCAGGGCCCTTGGGAACCTGAGAGAAATCGCAGCCATCGTCAGTCATGAAATCCTTTAGATAGATAGATAGATAGATAGATAGATAGATAGATAGATAGATAGATAGATAGATAGATAGATAGATAGATA
>JBAMHW010000003.1:28547253-28566137 GCA_037177495.1 Rhadinocentrus ornatus
AGATAGATAGATAGATAGATAGATAGATAGATAGATAGATAGATAGATAGATAGATAGATAGATAGATAGATACATAGATAGATACATAGATACATAGATAGATACATAGATACATAGATAGATGTTCAGTGGTTACATTAGGAACTAAGTGATAGGGGTATACTGGAGAGAAGGGACAACCATTTGGAGGAAATGAAGGTAAAAGGACAGGCTAAGAGGCAGCACAGGGGGTGGGGGAGATGGGGGCATTTGTGGGCTGGAAAGAAGAAACAGAGGGATGAGGGAGGGGTGTAAAGCTGAGACGTGTCAGAAAAGGGCGCCTGGGCCTCCCTGTGGAATGTGGCCTGTCTACCTCCCCAGAAAGAACAGAGCAGGAAAGTAGAAAGAGAGAAGAAAGTAAAGAGAGAGGCAAAAACCAGTTTTGCCCCATCATTGAAGGGGCAAGAGATGAGAAAGGAAAACAAGGCGGAGAGCTGCAGAGTGTAGAGGAGGAAGAAGAAGTGGAAAAGTGAGAGTGCAGGGGAGAGAGTATGGCACTTTGTTGAGGTGCCGGGTGTGGACGTGAAATGATGCATAGCAGAGGAGAAATGTAAGCAGGATAAATCCTAACAAACCTCAAAGTGTTTGTGTGTGTGAGTGTGTGTGGTTGGGTGGAGGGTGCTCTGACGAGAACCAGGTGTCTTCATCTACCTTTTTTTCACTTTGCAGATGTGAGTCCATACTAAGCGCTTCCACTCCCCCCTCTTTCCTCAGTTTTCAACCATTGCTGTCTCCTTCTTTTTCTTCACAATCAATTAATGACCTCTTATATTCCAGCAGCTACAGTAGTAGCTGGTAGTGATGAGGTAAAGAGGAAAAAGCAGGAGGGAAAAGGAAAGAGACGGTGGCGGAAAGGTGCCATTTCCTCTTGGGAGTGCCACTCATCAGTCGGCTAAACCAGCCTGAGAGCCCCCCCCCCCACACACACACACACACACACCCCACCTCTTTCCTCTGTCTTTTCTCCCTCCCTTGCACTCTTTCACGCAATAGAAAGTGAGAGGCTGACTGTAGCAGTGGTCTCCCCTCCCTGGGGGTTTAAAGGGAACATTGGTTTTAAAAAAGGCAGTTTTAGAAATTGGTTTGGAGCTTCGATCCCCTCTCCCATTTGTCATGTTCTAGTTTTCCTCAGTGCTTCCCTTGTTTCGCTCTCTCATGTGTCCACACACATACCAGCCATCTTTGTTTCTCTTCCACTCTCATATGGTCACACACACACTGATACTTACACACTTGCACAGAGCTGATGTGAGTTAATGAAGGGTGTAATTAAGAAGCCACAATGATGACTGGAGATCAGGGGGAACTGATACAGATCTCAGATATACACAAACACTGATGAAAGATAGCTGTTTTGTGTGTAACAGTGTGCATTTGTCAGCAGTACTTTGGGACAAATGTATGAGTGTGGTGTGTGTGTGTGCTAACAGACGGCGAGAAATGCTGGATGCTTAAGATAACGTATGGCTTCCTGTTAGATTGGCTAGACTCAATAATTGGCCTGTATGGATGGAGGTGGGGAGGTTTGGAGGGGTATGCGATTCTCCAGCTTTGCTAAATTATGAGAGGTGAATGTTGGTCACTGGGACAGTTATGTCTTGTTTGACCTCCAGCTCTCCACTGAGTTCACTTTCAGGTCAGCAGTGGAAAGGAGATAAAGGTGACAGGGTGACTTAAGGAGGGAAGGAATAGAAAAGAGATTTTTCTGATGTATTAGGATTTAGGTTATTAAATTAGGCTTGTGTTTTTTATTTTATTGAATTTTTGTTGCGGTAATGTGACAGTGTATCTCTTATCTGGCTCTCTTTGCACCTGTACAACTGCCTGTATGTGTGTGTGTTTTGCATGTGTCAGTCCGTCCGTCGGTCCCTCTATCGTTTGTGCTGGCTAGTAAATCAGTCCAGGGCCTGTCCCTGAGTGCTGTCACCTCCTAAAAGCCTCCCCTCAGTCTGGACCATGCCTTCCTCTTTATGTGTAAGGTCAGCACAGTGCACAGGTTACAAGAGGTCACACTGAGACAGAGGAGGGGGAAGTGGGGTTGCCTAGCATCACAGAACACCCACTGCTGTTAGCGTAGTATTACAAAAACACCTATAGAGCACCAACTTCCTCTCGAGGCCTCAAAATCAACAGCAGCTTTCTTTATCCACATTCTCTGACTTTTGCTTTATTTGTAACATATGAACAACTTGTCTTATTTATTAAAGACAGTTGCCTGATACTTCATGCAGAACATTATCAATTTTTACTCTTTGTTTGATCTTGGTCACGAGCGCAATGATGCATCAAACACACTTGCACATAAAAGCTCACTAATGTTTATTGACTTTCTCATGACTCCCTCGCTCCATCACTCTCATTCTGTTATTTTTTCACACATTGAGACCTAATATTAAGATGCTGAGATGTTGCATTTATGAGCGCTTATAAAACTTTTTTTACTGCTTTCTCCAGCCAGGCCATTAAATGGTGGAGAATCCACAGAGAGTTGCGAGGGGATTTTTGTTCACATTACCAATGTCTTTTCAGTTCTGTTGCTTTTGTGTTTCTCTAATCAAAAACCTCTAATTGCCGATGAATGGCCGACCATAATTTGATGCATTTCTTTTTTCCTCGCCTCAACTTAAACAGCAAAACATACTTAACAATGAGGTTTGTTATCTAAACAATACTTTGCAGAAGAATGCAGTGGAGCTACATCTTACTTGATAAAAGAGCGGATAGACAGAAAACATGGTCCACTAGGCCAGAGCAGCCAGCGTGGACACAGTCATGAGTGGACACAGTTATGAATGATTGGCGCAGCCAGTCGAGAGGCTTGAAGACAAGAATAGACATATCCTGGCAAAAGAAAGAATTTTTGTAGGTGCAACAGTGTGTGTGTTTAGTCCTGTTTCTGTTGTGGAAACTGAGTTACACACATACCTGGGTACCTTAAGGGGTTAGGTTTGGTTTGGTTGCTATGGGAGTGTTTGGAAGCACTTAAACTGGGTAGGCCTGACTATGCTGTCTAGATTTTTTTTCTTTTTTTAAAGGTAAATACACATATACACAGTCATGCATGATCTGAGACAGACACTACTTATAAAGAATTTTCTGTATCACTAGGGGAAAAATCCGTTGTTGGCTTTTAGTTCGCAAAAGGTTAGTTATAACCATGGTTACTGAGGCTGTTTTAGAGGTCACAGGTCACCCAGCAAAGCTGAGTGACCTCATTGCTAATACTGGTCAGTGACAGTGGGCTGCAACTATGTGTGTGTGCTGGTACCTATTCATACCGGTCTACTGGTTTCTCTATCAAAAAGCAGCAGCCATAATTGGTTTTAATTGACATGTGCTCAGATAACGTGCTTCAGAGTTCTTTAGAGGCACAGCACTGATACAAAAATGCAATAGTTTGCAACCCCCCAACTCGCACATTCACACAGGTCATCTCAAGCCTAGGGTCCTCTCTTTTCTTTAAGCTGCTACTCCTTCATTCCTCCACTCCAAACTCACAGAAAGGGATGGACACAGCAAGGGGAACAAGAGAAAGCAAAGAATAAAGACAAAATGTGCAACGCTTGCTAGGCAAGCAGTTACCCTGGAAACAGTTGAGAGCCCGGGATGCACACAATGAACACGCACGTATACACACCACACATTCAAAAGCTGCAGAGGCCTAAAGTGTTGCTAATTAGCTAGTCTGCGCTGGCTCTTTGTGTGAGCCATTTTAAAGGAGAGATTAGAGTCAACAGGGAGGAGGAGAGGAATGTAGCTCTTCTTTTTCTCTTGTTTGCCTTCTTCTTGAGCTCAGGAAGAGAGCATGGCGGCCTTTTTGCACCTGATAGACAGAGTGCGTTTGTTGTCTTGTTACTTAAGATTTACATAACAAAAACAAAAAACACATCAAAAAGTGTTAAATAATAGTTAAAGTACAGTGAAACCCCAATGGAGAATACGTACGGTACCCTTTCAAATTATGAGGACCTAAATGAATTGTGAAAAATTATATGAACAAATCTTAAATTTTTTCCTTTGTTTTGCTTATTTCCAACATCATTTATGCCTGTAAAAAATATGTAGTTATTGAAAGAAATTACTTGTTTTCTTTCTTGTCATTCACTTTTTAAAAATGCCATACACACTTATCGTGTGTCATCATTTTTCATGACTTCATAATAGTTATCAGATAAAGTAACTTTCTTCAGAAAGCAATGGAGCCATGCTGAGAGAATATTAAACTCAGCACTTACCACAGAAATTTTGTTAACATTGCGGTTACGTTTGTTTTGTTGCTGAACTTCCTAATGAATTAAGTCAGTTCCTGAGTAAGACCTGAAAAAGTATAAACTTTTTTGGTGAGGAAAATGTTACTTCATCCTTAGGAAAAAAAAATCTGCTTAACAAAAATTAAACTTTGTCAAATATAGTTTTAAAAGACTGAGAACAGAAAAGATTATCATGCTGGGAATTCTATTGTTTAAACAGAAGTTTCTCTTTACATCTGGATAGATTGACCCTGATAGTAAATCATACAGTCCAGCACACATTTCACATTTCCCCTTTTTTAGAGCACACTCCACCCCTGCCTGTCATTTGGGGAAGTTAAAGATTTTGTACTTTTTTTAGAAGTTTAACGTCTTGTACACTAACCAGCCTTTGTTGTGCCTACCCACTTCCGGTGTTTGTGTGTGTGTGTGTGGTAAGGGTGGGTGTGAGGGTGTGTCTATCTCTATCCCCACAGCCACAACCAGGTGTAAAAACCCTCTGAACCAAGAAACATGAAAGACTTTACTAACATTGAAGCAGGCAGGCAGACTAAAACTTTTCACAGACAATCGCTTTCAGTGTGTTTTTTCTGTTTAACCAATAGGTGTCTGAGTGTGTGTTCATCTTCTTGTGGGTATGTGTTTGTGTCTGCTTGCGCACACGGCAGACAGTCTCTGTTTGTGTATGTATGTGTTTTCCTTCTGCTTCTGAGTCGAGTCTTGGCAGTGTCTTGCATGTGTTATTAGTTTGCTTTTTACTTCTTTTTTTTCTTTTTTGGGGGGGTTATTAATAATAGAGTTAAACAGTTTCCATATGTGAGGCCTGGTTGCCAGGCTAGCGCTATCCTCATCACAGACTGGCCTCGCACAGTCTCTCCTCTCACAAGTTCCTTGTGTTGAGCAGAAGAAAAAACTTAAACTCTGGTGGTCGCCCAACTTAGACCTAACACCTAAGTGGCCTTGTCTTCCCAAACTATTTAACTGTCCTGCCTTATAGAAGAAAGGGGCTAAATATTACAAGGCACACTGCCCATGTATGTGTGTGTGTTTTCCTCTATGGGCTGGGTCTGTCTGGAGTGAGACCTTCCTCTCCTGCCAAACGAGCTGTGTTGAAAACCGCAGGGAAACTGCATATGTGTATATAATGTATGACGTGTATGTGTGTGTGTGTGCGTGTGTGTGTGTGTGTGTGTGTGTGTGTGTAAGGAAACTGCTGTAGAGCTATTTGCCATCAATTAGCCGCCTGGACTGAGATGAGGCCTGCAGTACAGAGGGAGCTGTTTTTATATTCCCACTAAGGGAGTTTTTCTGTAACTGCTCACCTCATCATTATCTTTAAGTGTCTTATTTCTTGATGCCCTCTCACTTGACTTGACAGGATAAAAGAGGGCTACAAACATCTCCTTAGGAAGCGCAGATTTTTTTCCATGTGTGAATTTAAGATGTGTGTGGATGATGATGAATTGTGTCATGATATAAAGCAGTCCTGGGTATTCAGTCAGCTCCTTTTATGACTATGCATATACCCACAAGAATCAATAGAAACATTAGATGAGTGTTGGGACGAAGTTGAAGGAGAGAGGTTTTCAAGCATCACAAAACAGTTTTGAACTGAAGAGAACCATCTGGAAAACGGCAGGGTCCCCAGAGTTTAGAACAGGTCCCTTTTGTGAAAAATAGTATATGAAAAAAAATCTAAAATAAGCCAGAGTTTTTAAACATTACAGCATATTTTGAAGTTCTTTTGGAGTTTGTGAGTTTTTATTACACTGGCTCTTGCATGCGGTCTTTCCTCTCTTTAATGGTCAGTCTGGGCCCAGAGAAGCTTGCTTCAGCCGTTTTAAAACCTCAGCTCTCAAACGGTGCCTTTATATTGCGGAAACATTACATTAAATAGCTAAAAGGGATTGCCGCTGGCTGCCGGTTTCCAAGGTGTCCCAGATTGTTCCCACTCTGTGGCATCCTAAACAGATTGAGGCATTCAGTGCCGCTTAAGCTTAGTTATTTTGGTGGCCAATTGGTTTGAAGTCCACGTTCCTGATGGTGAAAACAAATCACAGGAAGCCTGGTGTGTGTGTGTGTGTGTATGTAGTGTTGTGGGGGGGGACCTGATTAATACAAGAAAAAGAGAAGGCATATGTGAGGAAGAGTCAGAGGAAAAGAGTGAAGTTCTGGAAAAGCGTAGTTTATTTGTAACCCACCGTGAAATTGACAGGCTTTAGAACGGATTTGGTTCAAGCTGCCCCTTCCCTTTATGTATATTTTTAACCCTACGAAACTCTTGATCTTGCCTAAATATACATATCATTCCTTCTTAACTTTTTTATACATTGTTTTATTAATAGAGAAAACAGTTTATGACCTGCCTAATGACTAGCACTGCAAAAATATTGTTAGTTCTTTGTTTTTTGTCCAGTTAGTATGAGAACATAATCGCTTATTCTTCCTGCAGCTGCTGCTATCTGCTCAGCAGACTTTCCCCTTTCTGTTGCTACAGAGCGACTTATGCTTCTGTCCTAATAAAACCCTGCAGATTTCTCACTAAAATTAATGTCTGGTGGAAATTATGAACAAAAGTGAAATCAGCTGCTATAATGTTGGGCTGGAATGAAAACTTCCACTCTACTTTGTGGTTGATGACAACAGTATTATGAAAACTTAGAGACTACAAATCTTTCCATCAGTTAACAGAGTCGGTGCAAAATGCTGCAAATATATTACAAGCATGCGTTATCATTTTTACAAGCAGATGTGATGTATACAGCTTTACCTTTAGCCTGTAGTTAGCCATCGCTGTAGTGACGTTAACCTGAGAGTCAGTGGTAGAGAGGGTCGCCTCATAAGGCCAACAGCTGCATTCACAAGACTTCCATTAGTAAGTCTGGGCAATCTATTTTAGGACTCTCTTGAAGCCATATCTGCTGTCAAAATTTACTGTGGTGAATGAGTGTATGGGCAACAGATTTGCAGAGACGAGAGGGGAGGGGTCAGGGCTCAAGAAAAGCAGAGTGCTTGAAAAAAATGCTACACAAACTTTTTTTAAGAGTTATGCATTATACAGAGAGGCGAAGAAAAGGTAAGAGACGGATCAGGTGATGTGGATAGAGAGAAATAAAGGCGGGGTGATCTGGGAAAGCAATCTGGTTTTTGTGGTGACTGACAGTGATGTATTTGATATACGAGATTCAACTGTGGCTGTGACCAAGCCGTCACACACATGTGCCCCAAAGTCATATAACAATCTTACTAACTGTCACCTCCTTAGTGATCTCACTTTGTGTACAGTGTGTGTATATGTGTGTGTGTGTGAATACCTTTAGAAAGTGAGCTGGCACCAATATTGTGTATCATCTTTTTTTTAGTAAATTAACATGCTTCGCAGATTGTATTACATCTCAGTCTTGTTTCATCTTCTCTCTGATCGTGCCTTCCACTTAGTATCCAGAGAAAGAAAAGGAATCAAAGATAAAGGAGATAAGGAAACAAGAAAACCTGTAGAGCAATAAAGAACAAGGCAGAGGAAGAGAGAAAATAAAAGTAGCACAGGGTTTTATGGAGTTTAAAAGTGTTTTTTTGGTGCCAAAGAAAGAAAGAAGTAGTACACATGGATACAAGAGATCACAGGGATGACCCAAGAGGATGGCAGCATTGCCACAGCTTTAGCTTGGTGTTCAGCTTCAATGACAGCCCTTCAGGAAGGAGATATAGAAAAAAAGGATGTAAAGAAAAAAGAAAGAAAGATCCACTGCTTCTCTCTGAACCCAGTATCTCCCACTGATCCAAAATCAGAAAGCATGCAGACCTGTAGAGAATCAGCTGGGTGTGACGAGCTCTTTCCTGCATCTTCACCCTGAGTCTGTTTAGCAGTCGTTCTAGCTGTCGCTCTCTCCTGGGGAAGAGTGCAGACCAAGGAAAGGGAGCAGAGGTGCATTACAAGCCTCTCTTCTCTGGCTGTTGAGCCTGTGAGGTAGGCTGGGGATATTTGTTTGGTGTTGAAGAGATCAGTGCTCTCAGATGCTGCTGAAACAGCTAGCCAAGCCTAGTTTGGCTCCTCGGTGGACAGATGAAACAATGAGCTTCTCTCTCATCCTCACTTGTGGTCTTTTTTTCTTCTTGCCGGCCTAAGAGCAAAGAAATCTGATACCACCTGCCACCCCCTTTTGCCCTTCCTAACTCCCTCCCCCTCCTCTTGCTCCTTCTCCCCCAAAGACAGCCCACTGTCTGCCCCGGAGGCTGTTTATCTATTGGGGGGGGGGGGGAGAGGAAAGGGTTAAAAGGGGGACGGGTTTGTTTCGTTTCGGCCATCAACAATGGACCCCAGTCAGTGCTGACGGATTACTCCAACATATGGTACCCACCTGTCTCTTTCTCTCTCCCTTTGCCCCCCCAACTCCTTTTCCTTTGCTATGCCTTTCTGTTTAGATTTCTTCGCTTATTCCTGCCTTCTCTCTCCCTGTGTCACCCAAACACACTGGGCGGATTAGAGGCCAGATTCATCACACACACAGACCTGTTTGCTTTAGCAACCTGAGCCAGGCGAACACACACACCCACCCACGCACACAAACTGAACTAAAGAGGCCCATCGGTTACCTTTTTGTTCTTATTTGAGATTTAACTCATCACAGATCTCATTCATGTCACATATAGTGGAGACTTTTCACACATTTGCTGCAAGATGATCATGCGCATTCGATTTAGTGAAATGGAATTTTTCTAGCATTTTTTAATGGATTTTTTTTTTTACTGGCCCTCCAGTCCTCTCTTCTTTCTGTGAAACACAGTTGTCAGCCATTTTTCGGAGTCCTGTTAAGAAGGGAAAGTAGTCGTTACTGTGACTTTATGTGTGTGTGTGTGCATGTATGTGCGTGTCTGACCCTGCTGAATTAAAAAATGCACTGTTATTAAAGGCTGTGTCATAGGCGATGATTTACAGAGAGGAGCGATGACAAGTCAGAAGAACTCACACACCGAACTGACATACACACTTGTGCACTCACACTGCGCTCTCAGGCCTCCAAGCTGAGCGGTGACCTCCTCACCCCTCCTTCCCCTTCCTCCTCCTCCCTCCCTCTCTCACTCTAATAAAACCTGTCTGACACCACTGATGTGTGCATATGCGTGTGTGTGTGTGTGTGTGCACATGTTTGTGTATGTGTGTGTGCTCCGCGGCAGCACAAAGACTCTGTTGTTGGGCCTCCCTCTTAGGCCTCCCTCATATTTTCTTTAACGGTGCAGTGCGCCCCCAAGAATGCCACAGGGGGAAGGGGGAGTTGGGTGGGGAGTCTTGGAGGTGCTGGTGTGAGTGTGTGTGCGCGAGTGGGTTGGTTAAGGGATGGGTGGAGGGGTGGAGGTCTCATAGAGAAAAAGGCAAGGAGCGAGTATGAAGAGTAGAAATGAAAGAGAAGGGTCAAAAAGAGAAGTGCTTCTTCACAAAGTAGACATGAGACGTTTTTGCTCTGGTTGCTGATGGTATTTGTGTATGTTAGTGTGTGTTCATACAGCATGTGTGTGCGGCAAACCTGCAATTCTTTTTGCATGTTGTTCATAGATTAAAATACAAGGTTTAATTTATTTATTTCTATAATAAGAGATGACAGTCCCCATCTACAGCAAAAGCT
This sequence comes from Rhadinocentrus ornatus, assembly GCA_037177495.1. NCBI lineage: Eukaryota > Metazoa > Chordata > Actinopteri > Atheriniformes > Melanotaeniidae > Rhadinocentrus > Rhadinocentrus ornatus. The sequence continues at coordinate 28,557,165 of JBAMHW010000003.1, forward strand.
GATTACAGACCAACCAAAGCAGAAATAAGCTTCTGTTTTGAAGCCATGGGGTTTACATTTTCCCACCTACTTGTAAAAGACGTCATCTGATTTTAGTTACATAAAACACTAATGAACTACAAGTGATGGTGAAAAATAAATGAGCAGATGTCTTTCTAACGTTAGGGCGTTCAAGATACTTGTTTCCAAACCAGAATGTTGGCAGGTTGACGTATCAGTCACTGTGCTAGTGAACTGCGATATTAGCACATAACCATTTATATTGGTGACTAAAGGAAACTACAATCAATGTAGGTTTTTTTTTTTTTTTTTTTTTTTTTTAAATCAATGTAGTTTTAAATCAAAACAGCAGAACGCTCTGCTGAGAAAACGAAACTGACACATCAGGAAATAGAAGAAGTTGTACAAGAAGTACAAAAGTACACAGTAGTGACAAGTACTTGGTGCTTTTGTATCACTTGCAGTGTTTTACTTTCTTTAGTTTTAAATTGTCACAAAGATAACCTGTAGAGCAGATTTTTCTAACACGTCCCTCCTGCAGTGCATAGATAAAAAATTTGTTGGTGCACAGTGCATCAGTTGAACAAACTAACCTGCACGAATGTTACTGAGACATCAGTTTTGGTGTGAGGTAAAAAAAAAATCTATGATAAACCAAGCTTAAGGCAGACATGCAAAAACCGCAGCTCCTCAAATTGCCACGTTCTTACATCTCCAGATTTTACAACGAAAACTATATGATAGAAAAAGGTTTAAAAAATTTTTTTTAAAGTGGTTTTATTTTCCACAGCTCATCTTCCCAGCTGTAGAAATGAAGGGGTGTGTATAGTGTCCTCATATTCTCAGGCAAAACTTTCTCTTACAAGATGCATCAGGCACGAAAAGCTCACAATAAGAAAACCTTAATGTTTAAAATAATAATTACCTAACACCCCTGTGGCGAAATGCATTTTTTATAAACAGCCTAAGGTTTCTCCCAAGCCAGAGAAACTCTTTAAGCTTGTAGTTCCGTTTGAGGCGTTAAATAAAGTGATTTAGAGCATGCGCTTTGTGAATATAACTTTTACAGCAACCTTGTTACAGTGAAACAATTATAACAAAATTGTCATTTAATTATCGCAGGAAGCACAGAATGGCGTTATGATTGCATCTCTGTTATAGTTTCATTTAAACAATTGTAATGTTAGGAATACTGTGATTAGGAGCAGATCAAGTCACTGTCTTAAGGTATGGCTCTTTCAGCCAGTAGCAGGTGTTATATTTGCTTTTTATAGTGAAAAACAACATTAAAAGGTAGTTCATTTTAACAATATACTTATTAGCTGTTACATGTTTATATAAGTAAGTTATATTTAAAATGCATTGAAAGTTATACGCAGTAAGGATATGATTTCTTTTTAGTTTTCCTATGTCTTCTTGTCTTTCAAATGCACACACACACACACACACACATACACACACACACATCCATGGATAGGGGCATAGGAGAGGAGACAGGCATCACCTCTGCTTGGTTGTAGCGTTTATGAAAGCCATAAATGGCTCTTTAATATAGTGGTAATCAGGGTGGTAATTTGGATGGAATTGTCCCTTATTGTTGCCAGACATGCCTCCTCAACTCCTGCCAACATACACTCATGCTCACACACACAGGCAAATGCACACACGCTCACTCTTGGGCAGACGGAGTGTTCAAGGAGTAATTCACACCACATGCCAACAAACTGGGCGGTTGTGTTTGTCTGTGTGTGCATATGTGTGTGTGTGCATGTGTGTGTCTGTGCTTGCTTTAATGCTGAGGTCAAACCAGCCAAGGGAGGGGGTTCCCGAGATCCTTGTCAAAGTGTTAAAATTCATATGACTGCCTGCGCGCGTCCATATGTGTGTGTGTTGTAATTGCGGTCTCAGCAAAAGTAGCAAGTGTGCGCGATACAGATGGTTTTCATCACTGCGACTGCACACAGAACTTCTAGCCCTCTCCGGCTCACTCTAATCTCTCCTCTCTGTGTTTGTAATTAAACATTATTTAATGCAGCCGCCTTTCTAATTTGACAATTCGTTGAATGAGTGACAGCTTTGTTTCACAGTGTTACAGTTTTCTGCAGTTGTGAAATGGTGGAGTCGTACTGATTTCTACTGCTGGGTGGTTGAGTAAGAGCTTCCATGCTAAAGAATATCCCTCATTCTAGCCGTTAATTTGCCACACACACACATATATGCACACACATACACACTAACAGGGACTTTCATAAATCAATATTTACTAAGGAACCTTTCCATTTTGAGTCAGAGGAAGCAAATGTGCATCCTGCTGTCTCTGCTCTCTAACCCTCTGCCATGAGGTTGTGCTTGTATTTGTGTGCATGTGTGTGTGTTTGACTGTGTGCTTACTGTAAGGGCAAGGCGGCTCTTGTGTTGTGAGATGGGTGTTTTCTTATTTTGTTTTTGGGGTCGTTTAAACATTCCAACAAAAATGCCTGTTCCTCAGGGACAGATTTTTCCTGATGATGGCCGATTTGCTCTTTAACACTGAGACAATCAGCATGACGTGGAAATAAATGAACATAAAATAAAGGAAAGGAAGGAAGGTAGCGGGAAAGAAAAAGATGTGCTTAGAAAGCAGGAGGGATGGCTTACTTTGCAGTATTGGAGGAATGAATCGGCAACACTCAAGTACAGAGTGAAAGAATGGAAACAGAGCTGGTGAGCGATGGTGTCACTGGTTTAGATGGAAAGCGCTGGAGGGCAGACAAGGGAGAAACGGGAAAAGGAGGGGGAATGAAAACGTGGGTGGTGGTTAGTCTTAGCTCTTCAGGGCACATCAGGGCATACAATTTCTTGCATCACTGTGACACACAAACACAGTACACATAGAGATACGCTGACATACTTCTGCCTCAGAGGATGTGGAAAACCCACTTTGCAACATCCTCTGCAAAGAGAGAAGAAGGAAAGGGGTGTGGAAGAGCAAGTAAGAAGAGTTTAAATTTAAAGGTTTAAAATGGGATGATTTAAGACACTGATATACTCCCTCAGTCACGCTTAACAGACTAATTGAAGCCAAGGGATACTGATGTTTTGCTTGTTTAACTTCCATTTTACATACTTATTTAAATATGCACACCTGCATTTTTTTCAGTTTGAAAGTGAGGCACGTCTCTGAAAGTTGGTTCCTTTTAAGCAGCTGATCATCCACTTTTCTATCTTTCACAGGCACTCCAGGCAGCAAGGCAGTTCCTCCTCCAGCAGGCCTCTGGCCTCAACTCCCCTGGCAGCAACGAGGTCAAGCAGAGCCCAGTGCAGGTCAGAGCACGCACACACAGATGGACAACCTAAGCATTGCTTTATCAGGGTCTATACATTTTTAAGTTTCTCATTGCCACTTTATCCTTTGCATTTTTTTTTTTTGGGGGGGGGGGTTTCTTTTAAACCAGTCTGTGTGATGTACACATGTGCTTTTCTATCTTATATGTCTCCCCATTTTGTGGGTGAGTACATGTAGGTCTGTGTGCCTGATTGTTAATGTGTGAGTAAATAAGGCCTTTGTAGTTTCTGGGTATGAGCAGTTTTCTGAGTTGAATTCCACAGTAAGCAGAAAGAGTGGGGTTAGCTGAAGTGCAGGATCCCTAGTGAAAGACACTTGGCTATACACACTCACACACAGGCAGGACATATGCATCATTGCTAACAGTGTATGTTGATACATATCACAAAATAAATTTGGTATTTTTATTTATTTTTTTGCAATTATATGATATGCTGAGAATGCTTCAGAATAATAATACTAAGCTGTGTTTTGCAACAGTAGAATTGGGCCAGGGGTCTATTAGTGCAGTAAGCACGCTGGTTATTGTGTTACTCCTGTCATTAGCATGTCACATGATAAACGGACAGACACAGAGAGGGACAGAGATAGAGGAGTGTATAATACAAATGTAAGACAGAACTGAGGATAAAGGAGGTTTTAATTTGCGATGTCTGAAGCCAGCGAGGAGCTGATAGAGAAAACCTTGTCAGATTTCTATATGTGAGAAAATGTCGTATCAGTATGTGGAAAATTGTTTTTTCATACGCTACTGCAAATCATACGAGTACAGTAAGTGTAACATTTGTACAAGTACTTTTGTTTGTTCTTACAAGTGTTTGGTGGTGGATCATTTTTTGCACAAAGCAAAGAAAAAATAACCTTTAGCATCTTTGGCTGTAGCAATTTAAAGATGCTGAAAATAAAAAGGAATACATTTGTAATTGCAAGAGCCATTTTTGATATATTGTAAATTTGTCCAGTAGGTGGCACTAGTTCATTGGAAGCACCATATGGGAAGGAACTGTCTATCAGATGATAGATGTTGCTGTAGGAGCAAACAAGTTTTGACCGCTATTGCTATTGCTATTGCTATTGCTAATGCTATTGCTATCGCTGTCGCTGCTTGTATTGTTTGATGTGATGATTGGAATTTACAATACAGATGGATCTGTACTGTGGATTATTGCCAAGGAAATGAAGAATTGTTTGGATGAGTAATAAATCTTAAGCAAAGAAAAATGAAGTTTGGATAACTTTTCATTTGTCAATCACACAAACAGAAGACCAGATAGTGACACGGCGAGTGCGTCAGTGCCCTTGCAAAAAGCGCCTCAGTGGCTTTAAGTGTAGATTTAGCCGCAATAGTAATCATTCTGGACTGCTGCGTGCTTTATGACAGAATAGGTAAAGACAAAAAATAAAATCACATAAAACTCAGACATCATCCACAAAAGGACAAACCACAAAGATCGGTTACACAGTTTAATTGCTAACTGACCTCTGCGAAGTGCAGAAATGCCACAGAACAAAAGCCATCTTATTACTCATGATGTTAAAAAAAAATGAAATATGTCTGAAAAGTAGGATTTACAGATTACACTTTCATCAAAACTTGAATTGGATCAGGTTTGCTTTATTTAATTTGAATAGTACCAGCAGAATGCTAAAATTAAACAGTAACTTTAAATGATAAGGAAATAAAATCTTGGCGCTTTTCCTGCAAGGCGCTGCCTTGAAAAACGCTATATAAATCTAATCCATTATTATTATTCTTAAAATAAAAACGGTTCTATGTATCTTTATTGAGCAAAGTCTTTAATGATTAATATTACATATCAACTGTAAATCCACCCAAAATGCTGCACATGTGGAATAAATTCATCGTGCTGCTTTGGTGAGCGTTTACACCAAGGATTGGCTCATTTTCCAAAGAGTGGTGTTGAGTTTGTGAACAAGTATTTACACATGAACACGGGAAAATGCAGGTCAAACATGCATTCAGCTGACCTGCTTCATCGTCACATCTCTTATATGAAACAAGCATAACCTTCCCCCTCTTTATCTTTTCTCAAACACACATACAAATACCACTCTACCCCTCCTCTACTCTCTCCATCTCTGTCTTGTTTGTCCTGTTTGTTGCTGCCTGACCTGGCTAGCCTCTCTCTACTCTCCAAGGCACCCGTGCTACATCTCTGTTGTCTGAGCTGTCAACTAGCATGGCCCCACGCGTCCTACCAACTCAAACGTACAGACACAGATAAATTTACATGTGTGTGTTTGTACACTCAGTCCCACAGGATAAACTTGGCCGCAAACACCGAAGTTCAGTTTGAAGCTGGTTGTTGTTTGTGTACCTGTAGCTCTTAAGTTAAGCTTATGAGACTTCACAATGTAAACCTGACCACTAAGTGGTGGGTGGACATCTCTTAATTACTATGATTTCCTGCTTTAAGATCACCTTTAATTGCAGCTCCATTTGCCACAGAGAGAGGGTGACTGAATGCTGAAGTGAGGAAAGCTAGACAATTAATGTGGTCATTTCTAAAGGTGACAATAAGCCACAGCACAGTGGTTCACATCAGGCACAAAATGGCCGTCCTCAGGTTGGCTCCTGCTGGGCTGCTCTCACACATGCAAATGAGCCTCAGCCAATAATGAGATCTTTAGGAGCTCGATAATTAGATTTTTTCTCTTCTCTCTGAGGGCAGAAGCAGACAGGGTGAGCGGGAGGACTTTTATTTTTTTGTGCCTTTACTTCTCTGGAGAAACCTCCGATGACAAGCTCCCGCCTACTTCTCCACACACCCCACACGCTGCCACCCCTCCATCATATTTCTTTTCTTTATTCATAATAGAGGGGAGGATCTGAGCAGAGAGCAAAGGAAACTCTGAGATTGTATCTGCTTTTTGATTGGTTGCTCAGAGATAGTCTCTCTGTTTGACTGGCTGTGTGAGATGGTATCAATCTACTTTGTGTGCATGTGTGTCACACTGTCGTATGTCAAGTTCAGGAGAAACTCCACAATAGCTCCAGTCTGTAGATGAGCAATGGCAGGAGAACAAAAAATAAAAGAGTGTCTGGAAGAAAACTGCAGCCACTGCAGCTATAGAGGAGAAAATCTTAGCAGAGGCGTTTGTTTAGTTGTCAGTAGAAGTGAAAACAAAACAATAATTTAAAAAGATAGATTAAAAAAGTTCTTTATAGTCCTGTGGTCCTGTTAATCAAATTTAATCTTTATTGGAATAGATACAGACCAAACATGCAAAAGCAATCTGTCTTCCATCCTTTGTATGAAAACAGGCTTGAAAGATAACTAACCCAGTCTGGAATCTGGGTAATTTCACACGTTAGACGTGTGTTTGTCATAGTTGTAAGACATAATTGGCCACAGTTACCTTAATTGCTTGTGGCATGAGTGCTACTGAGAGAATTGGTGGGCACACAGCTGGCAGACAGAGTAGCAATTGGCGGATTACCCAGCATGATTGGTAGCATGTCTCCATGACCTGCCACACGATCTTTACAGTGAACTCGCTTGGCACACTTTTGCACGCTGTGTGGGCACAAGCAGACACATATGCACCACTTGGCAGACGCACGCCTGGCACACTTAACACACTTGCACTTGGCATGCACACATACAGATTAAGGCACGTGCTTTGGCTGAGGCCCATATGTATGTAATTGAATAGTGTGGTGTCCTGTTTTCATGTATTATTGAGGAGCTCGTTTAATTAGGGAAAAAAATGAAAAGACTCATTAGAGATATGTTAATTAGCTTGGCTTGTGACTCTCTGGAGAGGGCTGACACCAGCGCAGTGGGATGGAGGTAGAGAGGACGCCACGGAGGAGAGGTGAGCAGAGGAAACTGAGTCATGTCACTCTTAAGACAGAAATTTCATTGATTTTTTTTTACATTTTGCAGTCCCTATTCACTTTTATGTCTTCTGTAAATCACCAGATGTTTTTTTTTTTTTTTTCCTGAAGAAAATTAAATATAGGCTTTTTTGCCTGGTTCAAAGACTTTTCAGTGATCAGTAAAAGTATGTGGAAAGATGAACGTTTCAGCCTCCAGAGTCCACAGAACTGAAGCAGCTCCTTCTCTCATTCTCTTTTATTTCCCTTTAAAGTATTTTCCCCAAAGCACTCCTTTTGTCCACTCAATGAAAGTGCTTAGTTGGCAGTTTCTCTCATTCGATGTTGAGGGAATTGTGGCTGTGTTTGCAGGTTGGTGTGTGTGTGTGAGTGTGTTGGGTTGGTAGTATGGGATCCTGACAGTTTGTGAAGGGCGTATGGGGGCAGACTGAGCAGCCAGTGAATTGGGTTCGGCTCTGGACTGAGGGGTGGACAGGCAGACGAAGAGGATGAAGAGGAAAGGTTTGGGTCTGGCCACTCAAGTGTGAAACTCTTTTTTTGTGATTTGAAACATGAGTGAAATCAGTAATGAAATATGGTCGATAACGGCCTCTCACACTTCCCAATGAAGTACCCTGCCTGTGTGTGTGTTCGTGTATTTCTGGAAATGTGTTGTCATTTTTATTCTGAAGCACTGGGGCGTTAGATGGAGGGAGGCAGCGGAGGAGGAGAAGGATGAGGAGGAGTGGGGGGGATTATCCACTTGAACTTGCTGGCCTCTCACTGTCCTCTTTTTAAGTTTTTTTTTCTCCTTTTTTTTCGTTCATCTGGCCCCTTGTCTCTGTAAGAGCTGTTTCATAATTTCTTACTGCACTGTTTGTGTGTGAGGTTGCAGGACCCAAACTCACTGTTCCCAGTCTTATTTTCTCTCTTCATCCTGTTTACACTAAAAACCACCTGCTAGTGAAGACACACGCTATTACATTTAATGATTTAGAGATACATCATATGATTTTAGAACTGCCTCATCTCAGCTCAGAGCTCAGAGGCAGCTCACATAATTGTTGATTAGAATTATAGTTAAAAGAATCAATTTTACAATTGATTTAAGGGATTAAAATCAGTAAACCCTTTAACTGTAAGGCTATTTCGTACTTTTATCTGAAAACTTCCTTAAATTCAATAGAAGGGTTACAAAACTGTAAAGAAAATAAACTGATTTAAGTTCTATGGATAAAAGACAATTAGGAAACGGAAATACAGTCAAAGTGTCCACACAAGATTTGAGTTGAAAATGGAAAAATCTCCAAATGTTAATATTTCTCCTTCTACTTAATTAAAAATTGGAACTTAGAGACCAAAGTTAGTGATGGTTAAGAAATATCACAACTGCAAATTTACCACTTCAGCTATAATGAAAATGAAGATTCATAAAGGTTTCATCATTTTTCTTCTTTATCGAACAAAATAACAATATGCAGCTTCTCGGGTGATTGAAATATGCTGAGAAACATTTGAGAAATTGCATCTGCTAAATTTGACATGCATCAACATAATTTGTTATCATTTGTTGTTAACAAATATTTCAGGCTGCAGAGGCCTTTACAATGAAAGAGGTACAGCTTCTACAAATGAAAGATAAAGAAAAACCTTTATCTAGAATTATTTAGTTATTTTTCAAACTGAAAGGGAAAATATTTGTTAATACTTTATTATAGTATTATATTATATATACTATACTATACTATACTATACTATACTATACTATACTATACTATACTATACTATACTATACTATACTATACTA
>JBAMHW010000003.1:28576310-28604269 GCA_037177495.1 Rhadinocentrus ornatus
CCCCCCCCCCCCCCCCCCCCCCCCCCCCCCCCCCCCCCCCCCCTCCCCCCCCCCTCCCCCCCCTCACCTAGAAATAGAGACAAAGAGGGATAAAGCAGTTCAGTCAGGACATTCTGATCTTGATAAACCATTTATTGCAACTAATGAGAATTTGGCAATCCACTTCAAAGAGCTGAACTATGTAAGCATGACACAGACTTTCAACACATCTCACATCAGCCTAAGAGTCTGATTTTCCTGGTTATTTTATGCTTATAATACACCTTTGTGATATATATGACATGCTAATAACATCAATGTTTCCCTCTCAGCAATTATGCCTGATCTACTAAACGCTATAACAACAGTATTGCACTAGAAGGCTTATTGACTATTCTAAACATTTTCAGGCACCAAACAGCAAATGCTTTAAGGAAGGAACAATATTGCCATTAACAGTTACAGCTGGATTTTGTCTTGCTTCCTATAAGTTGTGCACTTTTAAACATGTTTTGTTCCAGTTTAATCAGTCAGCTTTGAGACCCTTCCCTCTAGATGCAGCCTTGAAAATGTACCAGTGGATAATGCCATTCACAAATGGCCAATCACGTCCTGTGGTGGACAAGTTTATGTGATTGATGCTGGGAAAACCTGTTACTGCTGCGTTCTGCTGGGCTTCATCCATGACGTTGTGGAAAAGTAAAAACATCTAAGCATCATGAATGACATCTGTTTGGCCTTGGAATTGTCTCTACTGCTAAGTTATTTTATGTACCTCAAAATGTCCTGATCTATTTTGATCAATGATCCAGGATGAAAGGCATGTTTCACCGAACATGTACCGTTGACTTTTTTCAAGATGAGATAATTTCCACTTTAAGTAACAACTGACATGTCTGAGCACTCAAGAGCAACAATCATTTGTAACTTTTGAGGCTGACTTTGTACATGTAGTGTTTGCAGATTGTTTCTATGGAAGCAGCCCCTAATTTCCAGTAAATCATATAATGTGATTTACCTAAACCATTAAATTATCCAGGTAAAAGAAAAGATGTGCTGATAATTGTCATTTCCACCCAAAACAAGCACACACAAGCACACAACCAGCACACTTCTCTTCTCCAGAGACCAAGTCTGAAAGGAAATGACCTATTTGCCCTTCCTGTGAGTTTTCTCTGTTCAAAGAGGTCCAGGCCGCCACTCTCTTTCACACACAATGAGATGTTGTATTTATTTATTTTTCCTCCCTACCAGTTATCTGTGAAAGATAAAGTACATCTTTCTCAGGGGTTGGTTGTGCAGGGTCAGGTTTGGGAGGGGCTTTGAAATAGCACTGCACAGTCCAGGTCTGCCCCAGACTGGGACAGCAGAAAAGGGGACATTTATCACAGTAACACACACAGACATTATCACCACATGCTCTGGAGGCCTCTCCACTCTCCCGTTAACCTCCTTTAATCCCTTCACCCCTTCTTAACATCCTCAGGGTCCTAACTGTTTGGAATCAGGCTTCTTTGCTTTTTTTTAAAAAGAATGAGAGTAGTTTTACTCCTCAACTGTCTAACTTTATTTATTTTGTTTGCATATTTTTTTTCCAACAAGTTTATTGACTTTGTACTTGAATAGATTAAACCTAACGGATGTCATGGGATAAACAGTCTATATGACATTATAGTAAAAGTTCTTTTCTAATTTAATTAATTTTCAGTAACTTTATCAATTGAAGTCAAAACCTTTTTTCTGGAATGAACTATTTGTTCCATTAGAATGAAATATTTTGCATAATAATAATAAAAAAATAAATAAAATAATAATAAAAGATTTTTTTAAAGCAGTGTGGAGGAGTGGGTGTAGCTTTTTGTCCTAAATAACAACAAAAAATGGAACTATTACTTGTCTAACCTAATTTTTTAATGTGTGTGTGTGTGTGCGTGTTTGTCCTCTGGCTTTCAGCAGTTAGGTAGTAAGCAGCTGGCCTTCCAGCAGCAGCTGATCCAAATGCAGCAGCTTCAGCAGCAGCACATCCTCAACCTCCAGAGACAAGGCCTGGTTCCGTTGCAGCCCACCACCGCCATGCAATCTCTGCAGCAAGGTACGTGCTCACACACATGTAGAACAGAGCTTTAAACATGCAACTCTTTGTGACACACATCCTGGCCCTAACTGCACACACACATACAGACACAGGCCTGTACTCAGCGCTGCCTGTGAAGCCTGTTAAGTTAATCAGCCTATAAAAGATAAAAGGAAACCTGATTGGTGGGTTTGTGGAAAGTACTCATTTGGATAATAGGTAAAATATGCTACTAAGCCTCCTTAGAGATGTATGCCTGTGTGTGTGTGTGTGTGTTTGTACTTGAGATTAGCCAGACACAAGAATTTTGTCACTTTGCAATTGCTGCGCCCACTGAATTTTTGTCTTTTCCTATGTGTAACTTCACCCAAAGTCCCTTAAATTTACCAGTAGAGTTTTAGAATGATTAGAAAGTTGACTGTTGAAAACCCACCCTTAGTGACCATGCATGTGTTTGTAAATGCCCATTAGTGTCTGTGGACGTGCACATCAACGTACAAACACATGCACGCTATCTCACTCATAGAGAATGCCTTCAGGGCTCTTAAGTGCCCGTAACATTGCTAAAGTGCTGACTGAGTTGACCAAACAAACCTGTTTCCTTCCCTCTGTCTCTGATCTCATGCTTTTTTTCCCTGATGCAGCCTCACTTTCAGTCGCACACGCATATACACACACATAAAAAATTAACTTAATGAAAATTTGGAAAAGTTCATTTCAGATAAATTTAGTACACGTACAAGGTCCACCAGAGGACAAACTGATTTCCTGGTCTACAGAGAAATGACTGGATAAAAGGATACAGTTGTGCTAGGATAGTTTAATTTTTCAGACAGTTGCAAACATTTGGGTTTGGCGTCTCCTTCTCTTTCTTTCTCTCGCTCTGTATCAGACTGGAATTTCCCTGCAGTGTGAAAGAGCTGCTCCATTGTGACGGCTCAGCCAGGCGTGAGCCAGAGCATTCCTCTGACCGGCCATGCCACACAAACACACAAACACTCTTGCATAAACACTTGCACCTACACACACAAATGCACACAATGTTTCCCCGCCTCAAAGGGTTGTTGTGTTCGGTGTATAGGTAGGGGAAGACATGAGGGGTCCTGCTATGGGTTTTTGTTTATTTCTATGATTGTGGTTAAAATGGAGGCAGTTTGTAGACCTCTTGTAAGTTCCCTCTTATAAAATCAAACAGTTCCTTGATGAATGTAAATTATTCGTCTCCATCCAGTTAGAATCTGCCTTTCATTAAAGTTTTATAACACTTCCTAACATGTTTATTTTGTTTATAGACTTCATTGAAAAGTTAAAACGACCGTGATTGCCTAATATGGGTTAGCAGAAGCACTGTCATCTTCTCAAATTTATTGTTTTTGACACCCATAGCTGGAGAAAATCATAAGAAAAGTTTTGAAGTAATGTTTTTTTTTTTTATTACAAATCTGTTCTTCTTCTTTGACTTGCACTTATCGGTAAACTGCTTTCATCTGGTTTCTCTAATGTTACATTTTTTTTTTAAACTGAATGGACTTATGGTATGAGCTACTTGACATAACAATCTTGATCTACTTTACCCCTGCACTTTTTGAGCATGTCTACAGATTGGTTGAGTTTCTTGGATAACACACACACACACATCCAATTACAGAAGTCTATGCGCACACCACCTCATTCTTTCAGGGTGAGAATTTTTGTTTTGGCGGGCTTGTAGAAGAATGCAGACAAAGCAGACATAATATTTGGATTGCTGCGAGGTCTCTGTGTGTGTATGTGCAAATGTGTGCACGCATATGTGTGCATGCTAAGATCCATCAGAGTAGGCTGTGGCGTCTTTGCTTCACTCCTTTCCCTCATTGGACCCGAAGTAACAAAGCTTATACTGTGCACCCACTTTTTACACAAATAGTGTTACCGATAAAGTTCTTATATGGAAATATCACCACTCTGTCACCATTTTGACATCATTCTCAGGCTCGTATTTTGGGCAAATAAGACCTATCTCTGAGGAGAGTGATTAGTACATTTTTAGAAGTGCCTTTAGCAACTTTTGATGGGGAAGATGGGATATTAAAGAACTGTGTCTGTCTGTGAGGTTAACATATAAATCAACCTCTTCCCTGTTTAAGTTTGTCTTGTATTTCACTCTTCATCACAGCAGCTGTAATAGTGGTGTAGTGTTTATGTGGATGAGAGTAATTGGGAGCAGCTACAGTATTTGTGTCATCACTTTATTTATAGTCTGTCTGCATGTATCTGATTTATCAATAACATTATTTCCTTCAAGCTCTATTTCAATTAGCTTAATTCAAACATTCAGTCATCACATTTGCGTGGAACATGTGAAAATTATCAAGAAGTTCAATGAGATCTACTGCTAAGTTAACTTTGTCCTCTTGTGCAGCGATGTGTCCGTCAGACCTCCAACAGCTGTGGAAGGAAGTATCGGGGGTGCAGAGCAGTGAGGAGGCCCTCAAACAGGCCGAGGGCCTGGACTTGAGCACCAACAGCTCCAATTCTACCTCAGCCTTCCCCAAAGCTGTCAGTGCTCACATTCCTCTGCACAGCCTGCCTAATGGACAGAGCCACACCCCAAAGAGAGACAGGTAACAAGAAACACATTCTTCCAATAAACTTATTGAGATTGTGTCGGTTCTCTGTATGGTTTACGCTCTCTCATTCAGTTTTACTCTGCCTTGTTGGACGTAACTTTTAAACTTCTAGTTGTGCTTTTGCACGCACACACACACATATAAAACAACAGTTGAAAAATTTACACATATGGTGGATCACACATCACCAAGGTGTAAACATCTCTCAGCTCATTTGATAGAAGGTGTGTTGGGCTCAGTATGTTCTGCCAGTATGCTGCCAACCACATTTTGACATGACAGGACGGTGTGGAGGAGATGTGAGGAGTGGATAGGGTGGTGGATTCAGGAGGAGAAGTAGAAAAAGATGGTGGTGCAGTCATTTCAAAATACAATGTGTATTCAGGGATGTGTGTTCCAGGTGTATTTGTAAAGCACATACTTTGTGGCTGTGTTGGCTGCTCATGGGTTTGTCTTCATCTTTAAGAGCCAGACTGTTTGAGTGGATATCATCCTTCACCAAGGCAGACAGCGGAGACGACCATGTCCATCTTTACTCCAAAGGCGGCCAACCTCCCAGCAGCCAGTGAGTAGCATATACATGTACACACGCACACACATGAGAGGACAAGATCAAAATAGAAGGACATAGTGGAGAGTGGTGTCCTTTAGCACTGATTCACTGCTTGCACCAAGAGCATTGTTGACCCTGACTTCTGACCTCATTTTTGAAGGGGTCAGAATGGGTGGACAAGTGTTAATTAAAAGAGGTTCTACCAGCTGCATGAAGATGTCACACACCACAGCTACAGCCTGTTGCTGGTATTTCAACAGAGTTGGCAAAAACAGTAGCATTACTGTGTTAGCCTGCTAAGCTAATGCATGGCTGATGTGGAGAAGAATGTGGTTGCCAGCCGTTTGTCATGTCTGCTGTCTAAGCTGCTTCTGAGTTGACTAAACCACAGCCAGCACACACACAGACAGACACACGCGCACAAAGCATACACTCCAGCCTGCACATCTGATCAGGAAGAGGCAAAGAGCGAGACACTGGGACATGTTTCCATCTGCAAGACAAATGTTTTTTGTTAGACAAAGTTCTGATGTTGATTTGGGAGAATCCCCATCCCATCCAGCACACACACTATACGCACATACACACATAAAATGCACCCGTATATAGTCATGTAAATATATGTGGAGACAGCAGTCGAAGGCTAGGGTCCAGGTCTAAACCACATCTGCTACCGGACCTGCCGTACACACACATAGATACATTTATTGTATCCTGGGTCCAAACCAAACCTGGCCTAGTCTTTCATCATCACACTCATGTAGAAATACACACACACTTATAAATATGAACAGATACACACTGAAAAACACACACATAGGCTTACCACAAAAGAACAACCAGCATATGACGGCAACCGCTACCAATCAGTCATGGCTGGTTGGTCCTGTGCCGGCTCCGTGTCAACTCCTGAAACAGTAGAACACACACTAACTCTAATACACAAACACACATGCAAAACACACACCAATGAGAGAATAACGGGTCATGGACTTCAAAATGTGACTCTGAGGTTGTTGGACCAATTCCCTTGTTTGCCTGGCTTCTGTAACTGACCCCACTCTGCTCTATCCTTCTTTCCCTGCACTTGGCTTCAAGACCTGCACAAACTAATCAAAGCTAACCACGCTCAGATGGTTGCACTGATGCAGCTGTGGTTACTTTTTTTTTTTTTTTTTGCATGCGTGTGTTTGAAAGTGTGGCATATTAATACTTTGCCTCACTCTAAGAATGCATATGATTTTTTTTGTATGTATTATATAACATCTGTTGTACAAACTCACTGCTGTCTCTTTGTGTGTGTGTGTCAACAGTCATGAGGAGCATGCTGGCTCCCATCCGCTCTACGGCCATGGAGAGTGTAAATGGCCTGGCTGTGAAGCACTGTGTGAGGACATGGGACAGTTTATCAAGTGAGTCAACCACACCCAGAAATAGCATACATAATAAACAGTTGCTAATGGCACTGAGTGCCTACAAAATATGCATTTGATACCACAACTAGGAAAAAGATGCTGTGGCAAAGGTTTTGTTTTAACTGGGACTTGTCTTCCGTATGTACACCCCTCGATGGCTTTAAAATAGTTTATTTTAAGGATGTGTTTAAAGTTACTGTGGGGAAGTCATAGACTCAGTTTTTCCAGGTGCATAGATATGACATAATGATTGTTTTTTCACCAGACTTTTTATAATCAGTGTCTTTTCCTTGCTTACTTTCAATTTGAGGTTTTATAAAAGTATTATTAAATTTTAAGATCAAACTCAAACTTTAGTTTTATCACCTATAACACACAGCGCCTGTTTTTCATGAACATCAATTAAAGTAAGTCATATTAACATTACATAAAAAGGAAAAACACATTGTTTCTTTTAGATCTTCTGTATAAGCAATGAGAATGAAAACTGAAGCTTTGTTAGTAATGTACACTTGAATCAAACTGGAGTTCTGCATTTCCTGATTTCCTAACTCATCTGTTGCCATCTGTTGCATCATATTTGCTCAGAGGCCCATACATGTTTGCACACACAACAACTGCAAGCACATCGGTACAAACATTCACTGGTCATGTGTGTAAATTCTTTGCTTTTTTATAGATCTTAAAGCAGTTTTACTACTATGAGTTGATGCGTGTCTTTGTTTCACTTCAAGCTTTAATTTTTTTGTGTTTGTTGTTTTTTCCACATTATCCTTTTCTTTTTGTTGGCTCAGACAGCTTATTCTCATCCTCTTATTCCCTCTCATCTTCACTTCCACTCTTCATGTGTTATATGACAATTTAGAGTAATATTGTGATGTTGAAGTAGTGTGGCTTTGACGCAGGCCTACCTCCTCTTCTGTCACTCGCAGTACAGTGGACTTCCCTGTGGGACTAAGGCTTCTAACGAAGGTTTCACAAGTCCATAATGAAGGCCTAAACAAACTTACACTCATTACCAATGTGGGGCTCTTAGCTATTTGAACAGAGGAGATATTAATAAGCCAGGGTGATGAAATCTGTATTCACATTCGCGCGCACACATAATCACAGAAGTGTGCGTTGTGATTGTGATGGCATTGGACAGTCAGATCAAAGCTTGAAGGCAGGCTGGGAAAGTTTGGAGAGGAAAGCTGTTGTTTGGTGTCTCCTTTCACGTAGCCCCGGGGCAGATGGAAGGAGAGCTAGAGTGAAAGAGTGTGTATGTGTATGTAAGAAAGACAGAGATGAAAAAAAAAAAGAGGCTGTGACAGAAAATGCCGTCAGTCCAACGGCGCGCTCCCTCCCAGCGAGCCTTAGTCATCGCTCCAGGAGGGGAAAAGGGTAAAGCAGAAGAACAGAGGAGGGAGACACTCCACTATTTTAGGTCTTTCTTCTCTTCTCTGCCCACCTCCCCTCCCTCCTTCTCCCTGTCCTCTGGTATAATACTCCGGCTGTGGTCGCCGAAGCTGGGTGTAATGTGGGTTAAAGCCTTGTCTGCCAGCACTCAGAGGAGTAAACAGAGCCTCATTGTCGGGACACACTGAAAAAAGAAAAATCCCTGCTACTGTTTATGGCCCAGCTATAGAGAGAGGGGAGGGTGCTGGGGCAGATTTGGTTGGAATAAGTGTGAATCATAGGCATTTACGGAGTTGCGGGGGAAGAGAAGTGGGAAGGGGAGAGTGGACAGAAGTGACGAAGAGAGAGCGAGAGAGTTACAGAAAGAGAGAGGGGGTGAGATCATGTTTTTGTTATTATCATGCACTTGTGTTGAGCCATCTATCTGCCTAGATTAGCCATGCCATGACATCATTGTTTTTGTTTCATTTCTAGTCTTCGCCTCATGTTTCCTAACTTCTTTTTTAAAATACACACACATACTGTACAAACACACATACATATTAACATGAAACAAGTTAGAGAAGTGGCTTATGAAGACAGAAAGTTAACACACAAGTATAATCCCACTACAATATAGATGAGCCATCATTCTCATACACACTGGCCAGGCAGCAGCAACCCGTGAATAACCTTGGCGATGACAGAGGGGAGACAGGGAGGGGCGCACTGGGAAAGATCAGAAGGTCTCAGGTCCTCCCACATTTGAGGAAGCAAACAGCGCCACCATTCCCACATACACACACATCTAAGCACATGCACTCACACAAATGAATGTCGCACCAGTGTTAATAAGTGGAGTGAAGTTTAGCTAACAGAGAGTCTTAAGATAAGGCTCTGTATGATAACACATGAGATCATATCCAGGTGGTTGTCTTGGATCATGGCTCACTAAGCACCAGTGGAGTATAAACACACAAAACACAGCTGCTGTGTCCTTCACTAGACAAAATGAACCTCCAAGATTAGGATTTATTTTTGTTGCACTGAAACAGCTCATAACTCAGTCTATATAAAAGGGGGAAGAGCTTAGATCTGCTACCTCTTCATTCCCAATCAGTGAAGAGGTGTTTTAAGTCAATTTTTAAGTCAATTCTCTTGACTTAAAAATCTTAGTGAATTGCAACAAACAGTCACATAGGTATCAATTAACTTCCTTTCCAAGAAATGACTGAGTGTTGATCTTTTCCCCATTCTCCTTTAGGCACTTGAACAATGAGCACGCCCTGGATGACCGCAGCACTGCTCAGTGCAGAGTCCAGATGCAGGTGGTTCAGCAACTGGAGATACAGGTGGGTCATGCACAGCACACACTTCATTTTCATTTGCTCACAAACAAAGTCATGAAGGCTGTTTCAGCCTGTCAATGGCAGTAACTTGTCTGAGTCGGGGCAGAGTTTATGGGGAGCAGTGGAGCTTGTAATTTAAAAGGAGCAGTCAGCAGGGAAGCTGCCATCGCCGCTCCAATTATAAAGCGTCTCTGGTCACCAGCAGGAGAGAGTGGAGGAGGGAGAGAAAAGAGAAAGACACGAGCAAGAGAAGACCAGGCTGTGAAAAGTATCTTGTTCTTTAAGTAGTTTACATGTAAAATGCTCTTAAAACATCTGCAGCAAAAGAAAACAATAATAGATGATAATGAGACATGAAATGATAACTTCTTTACTTATTTAAGAAAGTTCCAAACAAAGTGAAAACACTGTCTTGGTTTCTTAAATATAGCATAACTTTGCTGTTTGTGTGTGTGTGTGTGTCCAGCATTAGGGTTAGCTTTTGTGTTTGCCCGTAGTGGTAAACATCGTTTAGCTGAGCCCCTGAAGCCACCACCAGGGAACACAAAGTGACAGAGAGGCAGCTGGTGTCACATCACATCAGAACAGCCGTCTCTCCCTCCTTGACATGTCACTTCAGCCCTTAACAATCCACAGGAAGTCCACCGCTTTGCCCTCACACACGTAGCATCGCACTACATTGCACCACAACGCAAACACTGGCACTGTGTTTAAACTTTTCTTCTTTGTAGACCGATGCACATAGTATGGATGGTATTGGGGTTTGTTAATCATGCTATCTGCCTCAATGTAGATCTGATATTTCTGGGGGCTACACATGTATGGGTGTACAAACACACACACAAAGTGTTCAGTGCTTCCCCAGGCTGTAACAGTGCCCATTAAACAGCAGTTAGATGGGGATGTGTGTTTCTTCGGGGTAGTGGAAGTGTGTGAAAGAGCTGCGGGTGCTGAAGTGGTTTACTCATGTTCATCTCTGCCTGAGGTGTATTTGGTGTAATGCTAGGTCAATATCACATTAGATCAATCTAATGAGGTGACGAATATTTCATAGATATCTACTCTTGTGTGTGTTTTTCAGCTGGCAAAAGAGAGTGAACGACTTCAGGCCATGATGACCCACCTGCACATGCGCCCCTCAGAGCCAAAGCCTTTTAACCAACCTGTGAGTAACCACTGACCCCCCATTTACTACTGAACCCAAACCTTATCATTTATCATGTTTTTCTACTTTTTTACCCACTAGCTCCTCTTAATTTATGAGGTTCTTTACTTCTGCCCATCTTGGGAGTTCACATTCATCCGTTGCTTCCTAGCTTGGTGTTTATGCCCCCTATTGACCAATAAGGGTTATTGTGTTATTTCTAAATCCTTAAGGCCTGTTTCCTGTTTCTCTTATATTTTTCTGCACTCAAATTTAGTCTTTTTGTTTTAGTCATTTGTTTTTCATTGGTCTTAAACTTTCCATCAGTGTTAATGCATTGTATTTGTGAGAAAACATTGCTTTCATAATCTTCTAATTCCTCAGATGGAATCATAAATTGAAGCTTTTCAAACATTCACAAACCCAATCAATTCTGACAGTTTTTTTTCTCCAGAAAGTACTGACAAATAGACATTTATGTGGTTTGTATATCTCTGTATATGTGTTCACACCGGCTGGTGAGGTTGTTATTAGAAATCTAATGAATATTTCATTATTCAGATTGACGAGGAGTCTTATTAAAATATGAAGATGTTGAAATTAATTGTCAATTAGGCAAAGAGTGTCTTAATTTGAGGATATAAATGGGTGCAGCCGAGTGGCAGTGTGTGTGCGCGTGTTTCTGTGTACCAGTGTGTCTAGATGATGTGTTGATCGCAGGGGGATCAGCTGCCATTATCATCTAATGGGAAATCAGGAAGAGGCGTGTTCTGTCACCACTGGAGACGAGCCTCGGGGTCAGGGATTGGAGAAGGAGGGGGCAGAGGAGGAGCATCAGGAATGGAAACAAAGCTTGGCCTCAATTAACAGTGTTCGACTGTTGCCGTGGTGATGGGGCAGGGTTGCAGCTTTAATGAAGTACCTGTTAAACAGCCCCGCCCCCTCCAGTCAGCTTAAATGGTACAGAGAAGGGTCAGAGTAAAGAGAAGGAGATTCACACATTTTTACATACATCTAGACAAACACACACACAAATACACGCACAGTGGTTTTAATTAGTTCTAAACTACCAACCCTACAATGGCTCTCCCAGAGTGACTGGGAATACTGGTTCTGTGTGTATGTGTGTGTGTGCAAAGCTCTGCCTAATTGGGCCGAATTGGTCCGTGAAGACTTTGCCACCGCAGAGTGCATGCGTGTGTTCCCTTCTTACAAACATGCTGTCGTGTGGTTTTGTTTTTGTAAGCGCAGGGTTAATTGCAGCCAGTGCCGTATGTATAAATATATGTGCATATTCAGACCGCGTGAGTGTGTGCGGTTCAGTGCAAATGACAGGGCCATATATTCATAAGAGGAGCTGAAGGCTCACCATCTATCTGAGTTAACATTAGCAGTACTTCCTTAAGAAAGCACTGAATACTAGCAAGGTAAATAATTTCATGTTTAATGGTTGGAACAACTTAAAGTTCAGAAGGAAGTAGGTGAGCTGGTCAGTGTATTTGCATAATTTCTAAGCTCTGAATAAGATAGAATTTTTTAGTAAACACTTCAATTCACCTCTATGTCTTTAAAAAACTAATTGTTCAGGGTGACAACGTTTCAGTGTTATTTCAGGTTTCTTCATGTGACTTATCTGTGTAGAAGTTAGGTATTGGGTATTTTAAAAACAACACTGGAAAGATTTAATAAATCTATTGTGTGCATGTGTGTTTCTGTTCCTAGCTGAACCTGGCTTCCAGTGGCTCCCTTTTAAAGCGGGACAGCGAGGCCTACCCAGAGGGTCTTCCTCACCCCCCCACCTCAGCTGCCACCCCAATCACCCCTCTGCGCCAAGGACCCTCTGTCATCAGCTCTTCCAGCCTGCACGCACACTCCCACTCCCACACACACGCCGTCGGACCCATACGGAGGCGCAACTCCGACAAGTACTGCACCCCTATCGCCTCAGGTAGGCTGTAACAGAAATCTTCACCTCACTATTATTCACAAGTTAATTTTCACTTTGTGCTGGTATTATGCATAAGCTGCTTACAGAATTTTATTAATTAATTGTTTTTTAAATGTGTGTCTCATAATGCTAAATTCATTCACATCATTGTTGCAAAACTCTGCAAAAGATCACTTGATCTGAAACATGACTTTTTCATCCATCAGAGCTCGCTCAGAACTGTGAGTTCTACAAGAATGCTGATGTCAGGCCTCCCTTTACCTACGCCTCTCTAATACGTCATGTAAGTCTTGCCATTGATCCCTCTTACTGCCTCTCCATTGATAAGATGTCCTCATCTTACATATATCCTGTTACTCTCCTTATCAGGCCATTCTGGAGTCTCCAGACAGACAGTTGACTCTCAATGAGATCTACAACTGGTTTACACGAAAGTTTGCCTATTTCAGGAGAAATACAGCCACGTGGAAGGTAAAATAATCCCATATGCAAAAAGTTCAATTGAACATTGATTTAAATTCTAAATCTTTTCTGATTAGCTGAAAAAGGTGCACATTTTCACTATTTGAATTCAGGTTTTAATGCAGGATATTATTTGGTGAAATTAAGAATGAATTAATGATAAAAGTGAATCAGATCATTAACAAATTATTCAGGTGTTGTTTAGATGACAAAGCAGAGCCGTACTAAGAAAATGAAAGTTTTAACTGTCCCTCTGTCTGCACAGTATTTTCGCCCAAAACTAAAATATGGTATTCAGCTCTGACTAGTTGAAAGTTGATTGCCAGAAAGTAATTGTGGTCTCTGCTCTGTGATTAAGCCCCTAACTCAAGCTGATCCCAGCTGAGACTTGTTAGGGCACAAAGAAAGAAACAGCATTTGGAGGCAGGGTTTACTGTGTTGTTTGGAACATTTGCCAAAATGACCTCACGTTACAGAATATGTAGTCACTCTGAAGGCTTAAATTTAACACTTTTACAATGAAATGTGTGCTACAGAACTTAAAGACACATATTTCAAAACTGGCTTTGCTCTGATCTGACATTTATTGTTCGTCTCTATCCATAATATGAGACATTCTTTCTATCATTCTCGTTTTCTTCCTCATGCTTTGCTTTACTCTGTTTATATGCACTCACGCTCAAGCCTGAGAAAGTGTCAGGCCCATTAAAGTCACATCTAGCAGCTACCCAACCTCAATTCAGAAAAGCACGTGCAGATCTAACATGCAACGTTCATGAGCACACCCTGATGTGTGTCTTTATCCCTCTTCATTCTTCTATCTAATGCACACACTGATCCCACCCTTACAACTGCTGGCCCATTTTAACAGAAACCTCACCCTAACGTGGGTGCTGTAATGAGGGGAAGTGAGGAAATGAGGAAAAGACTGAGAAGGGGTTGACGACGTGCTCCTTCTAATAGCCCTAAGAGGGGGATGAAGGAGGGAGAGGCTGCAAAGGTTGGGAGACAGGGTTGCAGGAATATCTTTACTTCCTCATCTTACTTTTATGAATTTTAACTATTAATGCCTGGTGTCTGCTTTCTCTGTCATTCACCTGGAGAACCTTTAAATATAGCTCAGCATGGCCTTATGTATTTATATTGCAGCTCAGTGAGTCAAATAGGGCCGTGGAGATGTATGTCCTTTAATAAGCCGTTATATTTCATGAGGAGAGCAGCAGTGTCAGGGAGTGGAAGTCATTGATCAGAGATACAGAGGTGCAAAAAATGAGAAAGAGACAGAGGAGAGGAAGAAAAAGGGATAACTGAGAGAGGGGAGTGCTAAGTGTGAATTGAAGGTGCAACATGATGGGTTAAAGTTTGTTTTTTACCAATTTCCCTTTTTTCTTTATTTTTTATAGTTGACATTATGTTTAAAAATAATAACTAAAGAAAATGAAATTAAATGCAATTTTGAGACGTGAAAAGGTACACATTTTTTACATACTCTGCTGCAACTGCAAGGAAAATATTCTACACAGCATATGATGATGCATTCAAAGAATAACCTCCACCTAAACCAACTAAATAAGTTAAACTATATTTAGATGCACAATTGTAAGTAATTATAATTGAATATGCATGAAATTTAAAAGTCAAAATTTTAAATTGGCTAAGTTTTTATTTGCATGTAAATACACATTTCTAACACCATTGCTTTTATTCAAGCTTGCAATCTTTTTAGTTGTATTTTTACCTAAATAAAATATCTGAACGCTCTTACTTCTTCTAATTAGCATATATCTTATGAAAGTTGCTACAAACGTGACTGTTCACTGACTTGGTTTCTTATAGTGTAATTTCACCTGCTTAAACTTATAAAGAGAAACACACTGATCAGTTTTTGCATCACTGAACACAGCTATGACCCCGAAGTAAATGTATGCTGTGCTTTGTTATTTTATCTTTCCCTTTTTTGCTGCATGCACTTAGGTTTTCCTAAATTTCTGCCTTCAGTTGTTGTCCCCCCCCCCCCCCCCCCTCTCTCTCTCTCTTCTCCTTTCCCACCTCCTTTCCTCCCCTCAGTTGGAGGGAGTGTAGATGAGTGGCACATGTGCTGTGACCCACTGTAAATGACTGCTAATGTTTTAACTGGGAGAATTAGGCTTTCATCACGGAGACGAATGCAAATAGCACCGCAAAAGCACCGGTGTCTGTGCATGTGTGTTTGTGTGTGTGTGTGTTTGCACTGTCAGGGTGGCAGGCGGAGATTGGGGTCAGACTCATTTACAAAACTTAGCATCACAGCTCGGGGGGTTGAGGGGATGCGGGGGAGAAAGGGTTCCTCCACTGATTATGGCTCGTGTAATTACGCGTATATGTTTGTGTATGTGTGTGTGTGTGTGTATCTGCGTGTGTAATTACGGCAAAGAGTGATGCATGCCTGGCCTGTCCCTCCCTCTCGGCTTAGAACAGCGTGTCAGAGAGAATATGCAGGATTTAATTATAGACGAATTAAAATTGGTAATGAAATTGGGCATGAACAAACTACAAATAGCAGATGAAAAGGGAGGCCTGTCCCTGGGGGGTTGAGACGAAGATAGCGGTGTGCCTGCCTGCTTGGCTGTCTGAGTGCCTGTGGATGTGTGTGTGTTTCTGTGTGTGTGCTGATGATGACTGATTAGAAACATTCTGAGATAAAATAACGCTTCTAGAAAACTGCTGTGCTGGGAGCTACCGTGGAGACTGTAGCAATGGCTGAATAAGTAAACTTAAAACAAAACACCCTTTTCCACAGGTCTTATTACTTAAAAACTTGTAAGGGAAAGTATTGCTCAGACTGAACTTAAAAAGTGCTCTTGTTTTTTTCCTAGAATGCTGTGCGCCACAACCTGAGTCTGCACAAGTGCTTTGTTCGTGTTGAGAACGTGAAGGGCGCTGTGTGGACTGTGGATGAAGTTGAATACCAAAAGAGGAGACCACCAAAGATGACCGGGTAAGTGTGCACACACCAGTCAAGTTCAAGTTTGCTTCTTAAGTTAAGTTTGACGAAAGTGAGAGCTTATGGATGCTGGCACTATGATTGCTTAAATGGATTTGCTACTATTACTGAGAGGCAGTCTCACAAATTACATAAAACAAAGGTGGGGTGGGGACTGCTGGCGTATGAAGTGCTGTGTACGTGTGTGTGTTTCCCTGTTTGTCGACACCATCTGTAAGCAGCTGTGTAAGATGCAAGACAAGAAAAAACCTTGTTAGCTTGTGTAAACAGATGTTCTCTCCAACCATCAGGGAAAATTACGCACACACACCTGCACGCCAGATATCAGACGTGTTCATTTGTGTGTTTTAGCAGCTGTTTACAGTCTGTGAATGTTTCTGTCTGTGAAGTATTTGCAAGATTTGTCATAGTCCTTTGATTGAGGTGACATCTTTTCACATGTGTGCACAATCTGTGAATCTCACCCCCACCTCTCTTTCTCTCCCTGTGTGTGCACACATGTAGAAGTCCCACTCTGGTGAAAAACATGATTTCAGGCCTGGGCTTTGGTTCCCTAAACGCCAGCTACCAGGTAAGGCTTGTCCTTTTCTTTTCCCATGTCTTTAAATTTCTCTCTCCCATTCTTTGTCTTTCTCTCCCTCACGCACACACATATAGTAGCATAGTCATAATCAAAGACACTAATATCAATTCCCTTTTATGATTAGCCGATTCCCTAACGGCATTCACAACACCTCCCTCCGCCCCTACATAAATGCACCCTCTCACCTCCCACCTCACTTTCTCACACATGTGCCACCACCATCACATACACACACACTTGCCTCATCACTTCACTTTAGTGCAGACACATCAAATGCACTTTTGCGACTGAGATGATTTATAGCATCAAGTA
This sequence comes from Rhadinocentrus ornatus, assembly GCA_037177495.1. Classification (NCBI taxonomy): domain Eukaryota; kingdom Metazoa; phylum Chordata; class Actinopteri; order Atheriniformes; family Melanotaeniidae; genus Rhadinocentrus; species Rhadinocentrus ornatus. The sequence continues at coordinate 28,593,099 of JBAMHW010000003.1, forward strand.
GTTGTCAATTAAGGTTACTGCATAAAATTATCGCCTGTCCCAGAAAAATCCACCTCTGAGCCAGAGAGAATTCTTTTTGTCTTTTTTTTTTTCCTGTGTAAGAAGGGAGGTGGGGTGAGTCTGCCAGCTGGCGTCTAACCTGTCTCATCCACCATTTGGATGTGAGAATAGCGGCAGGAGCTGCTCTTGTCGGCTCTGTTGTTTTTCTCTTCTGCAGACACAGATGTTGCACTTATGTTTCCGTGTCTAAGTTGAGGTTGTGACTCAGTCTCATTCAACATTCCTTTTGAGACTATTGTGTGATCAAATAAACTTTTAAAAGAAACTTGAATGTGGAAGAACAGCTCTTAAGAAGTAAAGTACTGTATATAAGTGCCCCCTAGTGGATTATCATGATGTTCACCAGCACTTTTATTAAAGGATACAAACGTCCTCCATATGAATGCCATATGAGTTCCTTTTTTTTCTTTTTTTTTTTAAAAGATCATTTGACTCTGTGTACTTATAGGCGGCTTTGGCAGAAAGCAGTCTGTCCTTGCTGAACAGCCCCCCCTTGGTGACCCCACCATCTGCAGCCAGCCTGAACATGCTTCATGTGGGCCATGATGATGTCAGCTCAACAGTGGAGCAGGTCAACAGCAATGGTAGCTGCAGCCCAACGCTCAGCCCTCAACAGTACAGGTATGCATGGACACTCACGTACACATGCACAAAAATACACACTCCACGTGCGAGGAAGGAAATCTTCAACATCATGCTTGTGTACTAAGCACATTTATATTCATTTTGCTACGAGACATAGAGCAGCAGATTAAGGTAATGTTACCTGAATTTAATGATAATATTGAACTTAAATATTTAAATGTAAATCTGGCATTGATGCGATTGATACATCTGTATTGTACATATAAAAATTCTGCTGTTAAAACTCCGCCCATCACTTCAGTGGCAGCTCTCTGCTCTCTCTGCAGCCACCCGGTTCATGTGAAGGAGGAGCCCACTGAGTTGGAAGAGGACAGTCGGCCAATATCCCTTCTTGCTGGCGTCACACACAGTCTGCCACTGCCCAGTGACGAGCGCGACCTGGAAGAGGATCTTCCCACTGAGGAGCTGGAGTAGGACTGATTCACGGCAGAGCAGAGGGATGGGACTTTCACAGATCAATCCCCAAGCCCTCTTGCCAGTGTGAAGAGGAAAAGATAGCAACAGTATACTCAAGAGCAAAGAGAGAAAAGAAGAGAATGTTTTTGTTTGTTTTTAAGAAAATTCAAGCAAACAAGGATGACATTGGAAAAAAAAAACAGGGTTAGATGAATTTTGTTACTTTCAGATGCAAAAAGAAGACTGTGGAGCACTGCTTTACCTCCATGTGTTGCTTTTACAACACTTGGCTCAGAGGTGTAACACCACTTAATACACACTCACATAAAACACGTGCACACACACACTCGTTTACTTGTCAAACCATGTTTTGTCACCTTAACCTGGAAAAATCACCCAATATGTAGAAACCCCGAGAGGTGTGGACACACACTCTCCAGCTTGCATACACCCTCCTATCTGGGGTCTCTGACTGCCAGGTTGGCCATTTTGTCTTAGCGGAGAAGACACACAGATGTGTGTTTGAAAGGAGAAGACACAAACACATAGAGACATGTGTATATAGATTTGGAGCAGTCACCAAGGGTGGCATACCCCTTCTTCTTCTCCTCTTTGAGTCTGTCCCTTGCTTCTTTTTTTTAAATCTTTTTTCATCGATTTGATTTAAATGAAACCGATGGGCTTCAAAATAGGGAGGAAGGAAGAGATTCAAAGATTACCTCCAACACTTGTACACCTGTGTGTGTGAGCGCACGACAAGGCTGACCGGACAGAAGCGGTGTGACCCTGGTCCCTGCCCAAATTCTGCCAGCAGCAAGACACTTAATGTGGGACATTGTTTAAAACTCTTTTCTTCTAAGTAGAAAAAAAGAAAGAAGACATTTTCCTACCATACCTACATCCCACCCCACCCCCATTCCCAGGAAGACTGCAGGAATAGGACCATTTGGTGCTGTCCTTCTTCTCTGCTCCATCTGCAGGTGGAGTGATGAGCATTTAACATTTTGGAGAAAAAGAAGGGGAAGCAGTGACAAACGAGGGAGGATGCGTCTACAGAAACTTTGTGACTAAAAAAAAAAGAAAAAGAAAACTGATGATTATGGAATATAACAAGAAAAATGTGTGGTAGCTTTTGTCATTTCCTTTTTTTTTTTTCATTTCATGTTACTATCATTGTTTAATTTTGAGGATCAATATTTCCAAGGTGGAGTTCTGTTTTGACGTACCTTTTCTACAGATGCTGTTTTTGTTTTTGTATTGTGTTTGATTTACTGTGGTTGTTCACACCATTCCAAATAAGTATTGGTGAAAAAGAAAAACAGACAAAAAAAACTATATCATCAACAAGCGCAGTATTGTCCCAACCTTACCTGTCCCTGTCCCATGTGTAGCAGGCAAGAAAATTGGAAAAAGCACTTAAAAGTTGCCACTATCCAGACAGATTATTTAACAGCTGAATCTTTTTTTTTTCTTTTAATTCTCTCACTCTCACTTGTTTTTTCTTTTTGTTTATGTGGTGTATTTAGTTGAGAAATATCTGTAATGCTTTAAAAGAAATATAGAAATATATATTATTACTGCAGTCAGAGAATACCTCATCCCACAAAGGTTCTGCCCAGAACTGTGTCCAAATTGATAAAGAACTTAGGGGGAATGCTTTCTGTGGGACACCAAATGTGGCAACTCTGCTCAGCTTCGATTCAAAGCTCTATGGTTGTTATGGTTACTGTGTAGAAACTATCTGCATTCACTGTGTGAGTTTGTGTTAAAGGAATAGCACGTGAGATTTGTTTCTTTGTTTTCTGTGAGCATCAAAGCATTACTTTTCTCTACAGTGCCATACCAAATTTAACATTTATTTTAATCTATTATCTGCTTATTCCCATTTATTTTTGTTACAGGTAACCAAAGAAATATGTAGAAAACCAAAAACCCTGTTGTTTAATTTGCCCTTTGTCTTTATATCTTTTTTTTATATATATATATATCCTAAAGAACTGGCCAAAAGACAACAAACCAGGAGTTTAAATTCATATTATTGTATTCATATAACTATTTTGTTGGAATTACATGACCTACAGTGCTGATCATTCCAGAAACCAAAGTGTGTAAAGCAAAACTAAAATTTGGAGATGGTTATAAAATAGCTCAAATTTCATATGGGGCCAAAAACTTGTAATAGCAAACCTCGCACAGTTCCTCTGAAAAGAAGTTCTAGAAAAGTAAATAGCACTTAAAAGATGAAACCCTCTCTCTCCTGGGCTCAATTGTGTTTTAAACACACACCCAGGAATGGCCCTGCAATTAGCCATTTAAATATAACATTGACAAATGCTGATTACAAAAAGAGAAGCAAAATCAAATGTTTGACTCTCATTAAACACCTAGTGATACAAGGTACTTTAAAAAAAAAGAGATCTAAATAAGTACCCTAATGTTCTGAATGTGCTATTCATGTGACAAGGAAGTGTACTGTAATGGGTTTTGCATAGTCTCATCTTTGGATAGGGAGAAAATATTCTAAATATCTTTTAAGACAACAAAGAGGGAACAACTAAAAGTAATGAAAATATACCGGCGTAAGAGAGAAACAACCAAGGGACGTCATGTAATTTCAAGTTGAGTTCATGTTTTTTGTCAAACTATCTCTTGCACTTCAGACATTATTTTTCTTATTCAATGAAAAAACCTTTCCAATAACTTTGTTCAAACAGGACTGTTTCCTGTCACATTCGAGACTGGTTGTCTTACAGAGTACAAAAGTGGTAGACAGACATCTTGAAATGAGATGAAAAACCAAAAATAACACTACCTCCTTTTCAAAAACTGTTCAACACCTAGCCAGTGCGAGACTGAACTCTCTTAGAGGTTTTTTCCTATGCTCATCCTCAATGATTATAATGAATGCCATTCATGTTGTTACACTTACTGACAAAACCTAAACAGATAAAAACAAAACAAAAAAAAAAAGCTATTCGATTATCTGGACTCCCTTACACATCTGCTTGAGCCCAAAAACATAGAGTTGTTTCACTTTCCATATGATTAAGAATGACTACCTCTCCTTAAACCACATCTAACGCACTCTCTACATCTCAAAATGTGTTGTGAAGTTTTCACTATACACATATATTCATACACATATATATAAATGACCAGTTTTCTATTAGCTGTGTAAAACTGACCACCCTGGTCAGTACTGAACTCTGTGAACAGCCTGTCAGCCGTGTGCTTTTGCTGTACGTGTGCATATTCATGATCAGGCTTAGCTCCTGAAGGCTGGTCATTAATGGATATGCCTTGTTGCAGGGAGCTGGTTGTCAGAAGTAGTGATAGGTTGAATATGATTTGCACTTGTGCACACACACAGTGGTACAACAAAAGCTTAGAAGCAGAACTATGGGTTAGAGCAAACAGAGGCTCTGACCATCCAGATATCCAAAGACCCAAAATACAGCAGTACCCCTTCACCCAAAAACTAACAGAGATGTTGAGAGGACTCACACACGTAATGAAACTTATCACTAATACTTGTAAGATCCAAACCAAGAGGAACTGCTGCATCCAGTACATTGATGATATCTGACTTGTGCTTTAAGGTATACCTGTAAACAAAACTGTTTTATAAAGATGTAGATTGTTCACAGGTCACCGCATAACACTTCTGTTCTTTCTCCAGCTTGGCATAACATGATGTATTGTTGTTTATTAATGTTTGGCTAATCTCTCCAGGGCTTTCATTCCCATTTTGTCCTTTGAGTTTCTTTGCTCTTTTAGGGTTTCTTTTTATTTTCTGCACCTGTTAAACTATTGTAAAGCTTTCAGCTTGGATTTCTATACTGTACTGCTAATGCTGAATATATGCATTCATCATTTTAAGTGCTGCAGGTAACTTGGTTTAATAGTTTTGTTTGGCATTTTCTTTTCTTTTATTTGTTTGTTTTCATTTTTCATTTCATCATAAAACGTCTGGGACGCAGATTTTTTTTAAGTGTGTTATCAAAAAAAGAAAAAAAAAGAAAATAATTAGATCAGTGGTTTAGGTAACACCTGTTTGTATATTTATCTTAGCTAGATCTATTTTGATACTTTTTTGTCTCTGTACTGCATTTATGCATTTTTAAGGTAAGAAAAAAACAAAACAAATGGAAAACAAACAAAAAGTTTCTTCATTATGTATTGATACCTCAGAAGGACTTTTTCTCAAAGACAGGACCAAAACCTTTTGAAAAGAAAAAGAAAAAGAGGAAAAAATGTAAGAATATGTAGCCCCTCTCTTGCTTTAAAGAAATAAAATGCAGAGTTGTAGAGAAGTATTGCTGTTGGTCCTTCCAGGGGCGAATTTGTGTCCCTGCTCCCTGTGACCCCTCCCTCTGACCCCTGACCCCTGTCATTGCTGTGCTGAACTCCGACCCGCAGAGCTGTCAATCATCAGCAGGTGCCGTGGGGCTGTTGCTGAGTCAAACACCTGGCAGGTGGTGACTAGCCACAAAGCTTATCTCCCAGTCCCAGTCACAGAGGGAGATCAAAGACTGACGCAGTTGTTGCATTTTTGATACTCCTCCTCTTGTGTAGTCTCAATACCAAAATGCGGAATGGCTCTCAGAGATGCAACTCATCCTCTGACTACCAAAGGCATTGCGAGCCAACATTGCTTAGTCCAAACTCATGAACTGTAACCAAACTGTAACCAAACCAATGCCACAAACTTAACCAACCAAAAAACAAGCTACTTCCAAAACTCTCCATCGACTTCACTGATCACCTTTCCTGACAGCCGTTATCCCTCTTACATCTACATAACTGCTGTTGGAGCAGCATGCATCCCACTGGCTGGTGTCCAACGTAGAGGACGTACGGAGATCGAATCCTGATGTGTGATTGGTCAGTTCTGAGGTGTCATGCGAGGGGGAAGGGACTCTCAAAGTGGAGCATTGCCTGATGGTATTATGAAATAGCCAGAATTTGATGGAACTACCACTTCAGCGCTCCTCTGGTAAAACCTTAGGAATGTGTGTACATTTTCAGCAGTGACTCTCTTTATTGATCCTTAGTTCAGTTTACCTGTTTACCTCCCTTTATCCTTTGGTTTTTGTTATTTTTCTTGTTATTTGAAAGTGTGACCCGGGGAAGAGGTGGGAACAGGGACTGGGTGGTGGCTTTAGACAGACAGTGAAACCCAGCCCTATGACCCTCCACCCCGGGGTAGCCATGTAATGCCAGTCACTGCCCTTTCCTTCATGCTGTATAAAAACACACACATTTATCTGTGTATTTGTAACCTGAATCTTCTTGTGTCTGTCCATGCAGACAATAAAAAACTGTACAGTAGGTCTAGTTGCATGTAATCTGTACTAATTATTGACAATGGCATTATAAAATGCAATAAAATACTTATTACACTGTCCTTTGCTGCACCCTTTCTTCTTCTCCAGTTGCATTAAGTCTTACACAACTACAAACATATACAGAGCTGGCATAACTTTATTAAAATTAAATTCAGTTTTCTATTTGAAACCATTTATTTAACATTTTATGAACTTCAGTTCTCTTGAATAATAAAAATTCTCAAGAACATAAAAAGCTAATTATACATACTTAATAATATTAAGCCCTTTAGCCATATTATCAAGTTTATTATAATATAAAATTTCAAAAGTATTTCATCCATCCATGACAAGGCTTTGAGTTGCTCAGTCATTTTCTGTTAACCTGAGAAAATTGTTTGCCCTGATAATTCTAAATTTACATGTGAATCTACAATTTTAATTCAATAAACTGCTTTGTTAAAAATGGCATTGTACATATTTAGTATAACATAACCAATAATTGATGTAATTTGCCAAAATATTACCACTTATAAAATCATTAAAGAATTTAAGTGGTCCAAAGATTACTTGAGCTCAGCTGCTGCTCCTCGGAGCAATAATGTCAGCCCTATAGGCCATCTGAAGAGGTCAGCATGTGCTGTGATACAGCAAGTGGCCACCAGGAGGGGTAAACAAACCAGACAACACAAGCTGCATCTCGCATAAACACAAACCCAGCAACAAAAACATTGTTGGACTCCACTGACATGGTATGACCAACAGGGTGGGCCAGAGGGTGCAGAACTTGCAACAAGTGAGCTGTTTGCACCACATGTGATGAGGTGACCTGCATAAATACAGGTGGATGAACATTTCTTGGTGTTTACATAATAGATTGTATTCTGCTTGCAATTAAAAAAAAGAAATACATTCTGCATCCTATGAGTTAAATTACTCACATTTACTGTTTTCTCACTTTACCTCTGTCTGTCTACCTTGCAGCTCTGCTACATACCCTACAGCTCATCTTTAAACCTCAGCCCTGCATCATGGATGTGTTGCCACAGGGACAAAAAATGGAAAGTTGTTGAATGCTTTTTGGAAAGTTGAAACTTTATTTAATCTTGTGCTTTTAGTAAAGTTCGCTGTTAGTCCGCTGAGAGGAAACTTGCTGTTGGCGCTTAAACCCCTGTGACATTTGGTTTTGGGAGAGCCCCTTTCTTTAAGCCCATTATAAACCCACAAGTGCACATGCACACACAAATACACACTCACTGGCATACACACATCATGAATACAGAGCAGAAACTAAGTACAATATACTTGTACAAGGTGAGCCAGGGTGCAGAGTAACAGACAAAGGGGCTATTCTTGGCGTCATACTGTAGTGTTTGGCACAAACCTGAGCCTGTACATATTTCTTAATGCTCATCTGGACAGAGTAAGCACAAGGTGTGTGCATTGTGTGGATTGTACATTGGTACATTTGCACCCCAGGATAAACAAATGTACACATCTGCTGGTCCATCCATGTGTGTGGACTTGAGATGGTAAATCAATATGCATGTTTGTATGATTGGGTGTATGGGTGGGTGTGAAGAGCTTGGAGTCCCAACAGCATGGAGAGCACTGAGGTCCAGGCAGACCCTATGAGTCACAAAATAAATTCACTGAGAGCCATGCTCACATCTCTCCCCTGTTCACTCACCCTCTCCCTTCTTCCCTTCCATGTCTGTGGCTAAAGCAGTGGGCCGTATTCCAAACAGAATATTGACTCACCCAAAACAACACAACATATTGTGTATCTGCTGCTGTATGCATCCACATAGATCTGCTTATTCTTTTTTTATCTCTCTCTTAGCCAGCAATCTTTTAATTTTTCCAAACTTTGACATGTTTTGACTCTCAGTTTGGTCTCAAATTAACACAGCCACTAAGCATTTGCCATTTTTATGCTTATTTCACAATAACAATAATATTGTAAAGAAAAGTAAAATGGAAAATACTTTAAATACTTTTGATTCAGATAAAAATTCTGTCTAGCAGTCACAATTTTTTTAAAATATATGTATTTGCTCATTTTTGTATTAGATATTCATATTCAGATTGATGAATTAAGTATAAGGAGCAGTCGTTCTATCAGTAGTTCCATTGGATTCCATTCATTGTTGCAACTATTCAACAGATGAAAGAGAGTCAACGTAGATGCAATAAACTGATGTAATCTCATGAATTGCTAAGATTGGCTCAACACTATTAGACCCTGGTGTTCCAGAGCCTGTTTGAAAGGGGTTAAAAAAAATTTGCCATTTGATATTCATTCCTTCCCAATAATTTTTAACATCTAAAAACCCAACGGTTTTGTCTCAACATAAGAATTTATTATTTTACTGTTATTAATGAATGCACTATGCTATTAAGACAAATGTGCATATTTTGTTTAAAAAGTAAAAACATAAGCAACAAAAGGAAATATACACTATGTTTTATTCTATAAGAACGTAACAGTGTTCTGGGGTAACATTTAACTTTAAAAAGATTATTTCTTAAGCTGAACTATAGATGTAATCCTTGTAAAATTGGGAAAATGTAATGAATTAGTAAGTTGTTTTTTTTGTGAAACAATTACCTGAAAATCATTTATGATTAAGCTTTAAGGACAAACTGAAAAAACTGGACTCTACCTAAAAGAATTTTGAAATCTAGTAAGTCTCTTTGTCCTTATCACCAAACTACAAAGAAATTTGAGAAGCAAATAATCATAAAAAGTCCTATATTGTGCAAAATTCACTTCCTAAAGGTTTTTAAACAGTCTCGTGTCCTCATAACCTGTGTATGAGGCCCAAGAATGAGAAAATTCTGTTATCTTTCTCGCTTTCTTGCTCCACTTTTTAGCGAATGTATGCTCAAATGGGTGAATCTGAGATCTTTCCCTTTGTGACATCACAAATAGAAAAAACATTCCCCCTGTCAGTGAATACTGTCATCGACTCGTCCCCCCCGGCAAGCTGAACTTACCCACTAAAATCATTCCCCTCCCTCCCATTGAGGGGTGAGGAAAGACACCACTCATGAACATTAAAAGGTTCAGACACAGAAACAGTCCGTTCTCATTAGAGCTCACTAGAGCTGAAATTAAGGACCATGGCTGAATTTGGGGTGATACACTTTGAAAACAATATTGTTAGACTTCTGACACCCATATGAAATTGTTGAAAACATGTGTAATATGGGACCTTTAATTTCTTGGAAGTTTGTAGTGATGAAGCTCTGCAAACGTTAGATCCATAATAAATCTAAAAAGTTGTTCAAGGCTACCTCTTTGGTGAATGTGTCAAGTTGGTATCAACTACTGTTGATTCTACTGAATATCCTTTGTGAATGAAAACACTTCCCGATTTTCCCACCTGAACAAGGAAGAAAACAGCCATTAAAACTGTTCTTATCGGACAGTCAGCATCCAACATGCATTTAACCATCCTTTGCATCAAAACTATTCATTATACTAGAGAGCTTATCTCAGCTGACGTTAGATGGTGCTTGGTTGTCCATCGTAGAGCATATCAGAGACAAACAACCTTGTACATTCACACTGGAATAGAAACACTGATTAAAGTAACATGCATGGCTTTGGACTATGGGTGCACCTAAAAGAAAACCACCCATGGTGCAGGAAGAGCACATAATCTCCACACAAAAAGCAAGAAAAGTTTACAAAAACTCAAGATTTCAGAAAAGCAAAGGTTGCACAGGGTATATCTGAGCGTCACCCTGCTTCATTAATAACTGACATCCAGCTGAGAGTTTCTCACAGGTAAGCCTGTGTTTTTCCACCCTTGGAAGCCTTGCCTGAGAGACCATGAGTCTGATGAGAAATTGGATGAAGCTATGTGACTCCATGTGTGGCAGAAAGAGCCAGAAAGAGAGAGACAGAGGGCCCCAACCACAGAACAAAAGCATCTTTGTGAGTGATTGGAACCACATTTTACTCTCTCGTCTCTCTCTCGCTCATACCAACTCTTCCTCAAGCTCTCTCTTTCTACCAGTAATCATACTTCCAGAAACGCTGAAAGAATTAAAAGTTTAGAACAACACTCAGAGATGCACACCTATACTCTGAGGCTCCGGTTTAATTTCTCTGGGAGCTCACCTCTGCACACACAAACATCTGTGTGTGTGTGTGTGTCTCTCTCTCTCTCTCTCTCTCTCTCTCTCTCTCTCTCTCTCTGTCTCTGTATTCTCTCTCTCAATCTCAACATTTCCTGCTTCTGTCCTCCCACAGCATGAGATTTCATCAAGTCTGGTCAGACAATCTTAAAGAAGCAGGGCAGGGCTCAGTGCAATCCTCCAGCAACCTGTTCTTTCTCCCCTGACTATCAAGAACTGCACAGCATCTGAACCCTTGGTGGTCTCAACCAAACAAGAACCAGGTCTGACAAGAAGATTGCCATTGGATAATTTGCACTTGGTTCAGCTTCAAACAGAGTTTATACATGAGTAGCTGCACTCTTTCAGGTAAAGTTAATGGTGTTATGTACTGTACAATGCCACCGTCATAAATACAATAAGACACAGAAAATTGTACCATTCTTTAGTTTGAGCTGCATTAATTATCCAACAAAGCAATAAAAATCTAACAATAAAGCCTGTGCAGACACTCATGAATCAGCTTATCATATTAGAGTTTTAGATAGATAGATAGATAGATAGATAGATAGATAGATAGATAGATAGATAGATAGATAGATAGATAGATAGATA
>JBAMHW010000003.1:28611037-28626963 GCA_037177495.1 Rhadinocentrus ornatus
AACACTGCTGGGATAGGCTCCAGCTCACCCCGCGACCCCTAATGGGAACAAGCGGTACAGAAAATGACTGACAGTTTCTGAGGCTATTAATTAATTATGACCTTAAGCTGGAAGTATCAGTGTGGAAGCCAGGAAGTCTGAATGTATCAAATGTGTTTAGACAAAATTTTATTCCTTTTTTTTCCCTGAAACCTAGAAAGCAGTACGTTCTGAGTAAATAAAGCTCTACTCAGTCATTATAGGAGCATGCAACGGTGGTCTGTGTGTTGATAGATGATTGCCTTTTGTTTTGAGTGTTTTGAGTGTTGCTTGCATTCATGCATGAAGATGCAATGAGGCTGTCTGTTTATAGAACAGCTGCCTTTCACCACCAAATGTAACACACCCTCTCACCACCAGCATTTAACCCACTCTGATGTCTATCCTTCTTTCTACACTTCTCTGCTGTTTTCACAGATTGCTTTTTTTTTTTTTTTAATCAGCGGTGAAGCATGATTTGGGCAAAAATTACTGCTCAACCAATCTGGTTCTGTACTTAAAAAGAAAATAGTTTAATGGCTTGTATGATGCAACTCCAGTTTATTACTGTCAGTAGAAATTGATGCAGTAGTTTTAAATGTAACTATAGCATCTCTTTTTTGATCATTATTAGCTTATAAGGACTAGATTAGCAGTTTGGGGCCTATACTTGTTTTTTTTCTTTGTGTGTGTGGGGAACAAGGTTCTGTACCATATAGTCAAATAATTCAGCTCCATTAGGGACCGTTTGGCTTGACTTTTTTACTATATATCAATTTAATTTGATATACTTTGTCACATTGATGATACATGATGTTCTTGCCTATCCTGTAACAAATACTTTTCTAAAGTAAGCAGCAAGTAATTGTAATTCTAAATTTTCCAAATGGTTTCAAACGGCATCGTTACACTTCATATATAAAACATTATTTAACAAAAAAAAAGAAAATTTTCATTTTTCTACTTAAAGGATTTTTCTGATGTAGCCTTTGTATTTAGATATCAAGCACCTCATATGTGTCCACTCTGGTGCTCACCCCTTTTATAAAAAAAAAAGAGAAATAAATGTTACATGTAAGTGTAACATGTTGATGTTACACTCTAGCCTACGTTTCCCTTTCCATGCATTCATTTCCATTTCATCTGTCTTTGCTTTAACGTGTAGATGCAGCTATTTTCTCACTTCTCCCTTTTTAATGCTGGATGTTTGTTGAGGCTTGCGTCTAATTTTGGTTCTCACAAAGATTAAAATAAACATGGAGCAGTTTAAGGCATTTTCACAGGATATTTGAATGACTAAAATGAGCATGTTTTATTTTCCTTTACCACGTTGCAAACATTTGGAAATTAGTTGCCGTTGCTGATCTGGTGGCATACATTTTGTCCTCTTCTACTGACACAAGTACCACTCCAATATCTTATAAGGGCTTTGATAATACAGACTTGCCAGTTCATTCACTGTCTTTGTCAGACACTTGATCCAAGATCCTGTTACATCCCCAAAAAAGTGATGGTATCTATTGCTTTTTATTTTATTTTTTTGTTAGAATTATCTGTTACCAGTGATAAGGTAAAACATGACATAAACACAAAAAATATAAATGTGAAATGTAATCAATTGTAAAATTACTGTATTAATTCATTTTTTTTAAAACGTTGTAAAAATTGTGTTATTTCTAGCCTCCAGAGCAGTCTGGTAGTAATACTGATATTACTACCTACTAATATCTGAATTCTTCCTCTTATTTGTGTTCACGCTGATGCCAGATGTTCTGTTACTTCTTGTACTCAGACTGAGGTCAAGTCACTTGGCACATATTAGCTACCCCTAAGTTTGACCATCTAAAAAGTTGCAGAATCTGACTACAAAAGTGAATTTGCAACAGTATGAATCCAACACTCTCCGGGTTCTCTCCGGGTACTCCGGCTTCCTCCCACCGTCCAAAGAGATGCATGTTAGGTTAAATTTCCACTCTTCCTAGGAGTGAGTGTGTGTATGAATGGTTGTTTGTCTCTTTCTGTGTTGGCCCTGCGATGGACTGGCGACCTGTCCGGGGTGTACCCTGCCTCTCACCTGTTTAAATGCTCCAACTTACCCGCAACCTGTATTTGACTAAGCGGTAGATAATGATAAATCCAACAAACCTTCCTCCCACACATGATCTTTGGGGTTTTTAGAAGTGTGCATGTGTCTGAGATTAAGAGAGGCTGCACACAACAGCGCTTTATTTGTGAAAATACTTTTACTATTAATACTATTCTAACCCTTACCTAAAGTAATGAGTTTTGTGTTGTGACTGAACAAATGCCAGTGATGATAGAAGCAAAATGAGTTTCCTTTACAAGGTGGATTTGAGTCTATTCAAAATGTATTCGTATTTTTTACATTTTTTTTGTTTCCTATTCCTGTGATAACAGACCCTAATCTCGCGTGACTTATTTATGCAAAATCTTTGCATATATAGAAAATTAAGAGGTTGCGTGTGTGTCTTCCGTCTAAAATCACCTTCACTCGCCAAGATAATGCCAAATTTGGATTTTTAAAATAGCTCTTGCATTAACTTCTGTACACCTGACGATAAAAAGTCTAAAATATTAGATCTGGACAACTGTCAGAAAACTTCATAAAAACGGAAGATAAATGGTTTTTGGTGGATTATGTTTACAGATTTTTTTGCTAAGAACAAATTATCTAAAGCTTTGTCCAAGCTGACGTCTTTACAAGCTACTGAGGCCACAGTAGTCACTCAGCACCTATGTGCTAAAAACCTGCTTCTCTCGCAGAGATAATGCCATTTTTTTCATTTACCACTAGATTACTTTCACTGATAAACTATTTAGCAGCTCAATAGCTCTCAGATTAACAGCTAAAGCTAAGACCGTGGTCTCTGCAATGATAAACTAACACAGAATATTTTTAAAATAACCAGAAGTGACATCACCACACACGTACGTACTCTGAAAAAAGCCGAAATTGATCCGAAAATGGACTCAAAATGTACACAATGAACTTTTGATAATCATGTGTCAGAAGTGCATGTAGACATGTCAGATCAAATTACTACAGTAATCCGATTTCTCTCAGATATCTGATTTGAAAGGTTATGTAAACAGGCTCAGGGTTTTATAAAAATAAAAAAATAGTTATCTGAGAATGTCTTGAAGTTACATAAATATCTGTAAACAATATTGAATTGGGATTTAATTGAATCGAATCAGGCTGTTGTGAACTAAATTAAATTAATTCAGGAAATTAGTAGTGAAACCCTGCTCCCTGCTCTGAAAACAGCAGATGAATAGAGTAACACATTTTCCTCAACTTAAGCTTCATTTCAGTTATCAGTGAATGGATGGATGGAGGGATCCATGGTATGTGGGTGGATATGTGGGTCGGGCGGGCGGGTGGGTAGATGGATGGATGGGTGGGTATGTGGTTGGGTGGGTGGGCGGGCGTATGGATGGTTGGATGATTGGATAAATTGATGCATTAATGGATAGATTAATGGATAGATAAATAGATACTTTTAATGATCCCAAATGGGGAAATTATGGAAAATAGTGTGTTTGCTGTGTTTAGCACTCAGTTTTCAATGTGGTTGTATTTTCCCATGACCCAGAGAATCTCAGATACTAAGTAGTACAATTAAATTACCCTTAAGCCTGTTCAACACCAGACAGTTTTTGTCTTTAATGAGCTCACACAACTTCATTCTCTTCACAGCAACTATAATCTCTAATTTTGGACATATTCCAATGCAGCACTTGGAGTGTGTGTATGTGTGTGCACATATGAGTTTTGCTTTTGGCAGAATTTCAGATTAACCTTTGCTTCCTCTTCTATTTTTTGCATTTTTAAATTGTAAATAGACTGTACTTATATAGCACTTTTCTACTCATCTTGACCACTCAAAGCGCTTTACATTGCATGTCTCATTCACACACACAAACACATGTTTTATCACAGTGTGTGATAAAACAACTGTACGTGTTGTTTTATCACACACATTTTACCCTGACAGACACATCAGGAGGCAACATAGGGTTCAGTGTCTTGCCCAAGGACACCCTGGCATGTAGTCTGGGGAAGCCTGGAATCGATCCGACTTTTAGACGACTGCTCTTCCTCCTAAGCTACAGCCATTTTTATGTATGTGTGTTTATTTGTTGGAGAACAGAAGATGAAACCACACCACTTCTGTAGCTGGGTGTTCTTTTTTCTAGTGTTTTGTCTTAGTAAGGGGATCAGAAGTTGTGTTTTTATTCCGTTTGTCATTAATGTTGCTCAGAAAGCTACTTTGGTGTCATCTTTCTCACTCTGCCCTGGTGCTCATCATCTAATCTCATTATCAAGTATCTAAAGGCCTTGCGCAACAAAAACATAATTATATTAAACAAGTGACTTCGGTGAAATGCTTGCATTTAGGAACTTTCTTCTAACTGGAAACCCATCTATTACCATATGAGATCAAATGCAGCACTTGGATTAGATTATAGAGGCACAATCTTACCCTGAGCACAAGTACATGTATATCTGTCTCAGTTCCTTTAGAGTTACAGTGGAAGTTCCTGAATACACAAAGGCTCAACTTTATCATCATCTGTGCTGTCTATGTGGATGCATGTTTTTTTTTCCAGTTAGTAGTGAGAAAGTACGTAAACACCGTATACTTAGACCTAACTTTGCAGACAGATTAGATGTAATTTTGAGGCTGCAGATAAAGTTAGAAAAGAAAACAGGAACCCCATGTGAGTTTTGTCAACTGTTCTCTATGAACTCAGACTCCCCATCCGAGATCATACCCAGAGAAACAGCAGGATGTGCTCGCCTGCAGGTGATACAGGATATGTCACGTCATTTTCCTGCTCATATAAATTGTGTTTGTGTGTGTTTTTGTGCATGTGTCGTGTTTATGCTAATCATTACCCTATGTGATCCATGTGTTTTTGCTTTAATGGGTAACTGTTTGTTTACTAGGAGGCTGAACTTCTTCCGAGTCGCCCCTTCAGGGCCGCTGACATGTGTACATAGACCAAACTGCAAATACACATGAACACACAGAGGTACACAGTAAAGAACTCACAAATAATCACGTATGCTTGCATATTCCAATTAGTAGACATAAAAGCATCTCTTCTTAGCGGCTCTTGATTGCTCTGGTCTGATTTTGATTAAACGCTCATCATTCTCAGAACTTAGAAATGTCCCTGAGGTTGAGTGGTTTAGTGGTTTGATGCTAATGCCAACACGCATTTGGTTGAAGGGCTTCTTAGATGGCACTCTGTCTGACTCTAGTGTCTTGTGAGAATGTGTTTAGATCCAACAATTGTGGTTTTGAAAATTTAGAGAAAGGAAGCTAGCTAAGTAAGTAAGTCACACAACCCATTAAATCCTGCTGATAGCAGAAGTCTAAATGCTGATGCACGGCGGGCTTCATGAGATCTGATAATCCAACTCCTACTTACCGTGCAAGTGTGCAATATGAATTGTCTATCGTTTATGTTTCTTTCAAAGATCATTGTGAAAAATTTAGACTTTGTTAGACTGCTACAGTACAATAGAAACAGACAGGACATGTAAAATAAAGCAGGGAAATGACATGTCTTTACACAGGAAACAGATGGTGTGAGATTAAATCATTCTAACAAGTATTGTCTAATTTTTGGGCTTGTTTGAAAAATAATACTGATAGGAATACCCCAGCTTTAACAGTTCCCTAAATATTTTAACACAGACACTGAAACAATACTTTTATATGTCTATATCTACGCACTCAGGAAAAGCAATGGAAAAAGATATAACTGTGTAGATTGTGACGTCGAAAATGAGCTCAGGAGACCACAGATTTCTGCCAAGGTCATTTGTGTACATTCTTTTTAAGTGCACTACTGCAGACTGAGCTAATGACACTGGATTTTAGCTTCATCAGATCGGTATGCCACACGTACTGTAGTTAATGTTTATGTATTGTCTTGCTCAATAAAACTAGTTTATGCGCTGTTAAGATATTATTTATTTTTCTTTTTATACTCTTCACCAAGGAGTGAACAAGAAAGGACTTTTTAATATTTATAGTGCGATTGTAAATAATATGATCAAAGACACTGTGTTATTGCAGCTTTCATAGATTACACAGTTGCATTTCAAATGGTTTTATTGGAGGCATTTAGAATGATGATGATGGTTTAGTGAATTCATTTAATTAGTTTGAGACAGAGCCAGTGACGCACACAGTCTGCAATACACACATACATCTCTATTTTAAAGATTTGGCAGCTTTGAGGGCAACAGTTCTCATTAGTCACATTCATAATGTATCTGCAGTCTGATGGAGGTTTAATGGATATATCTTGAGCCTCAGAAATGACTTCCACATGCAGGAGACAATAGCTTTTGCGGCAACAACTGGATGTAGATGGAGAAATGTATGAGTATGCATTACATGTGTCGTAGAACGGAAGAGCAGGAAGTACTTCCCATCACTTCAAGTCCTGTTTACATCTTTTCCAACTTCACATGCACGAAATGTCTTCCAGACACTCACATATTCTGTGCACACAAACATTTGCATCAAAGTGAAGGCGAACACAAATCCTCCACTGTTGTTCTTCATCAATGTTACCAAGTAGTAACCTTTATATATTTTATGCTGGCAGAGATACAGATATCTATAATTACTCTGGCAAGTTGGTATGATGCCTCAGGTTTGTTTGATCATCTTCAGGTTTGCTGAAAAAAACTTGACATTACAATGTACAGAGCAAACTAACTTTTCATTTAAGTTTTCATTAAGCACTCTAGGGTGGGCAATATAAAACAAGAACCAGCAACTTATACCACATAATTTACTTTGATAGTACATAATCTTTTCATATGTCTTAAATTAACTATTAAAACTGTTTAACAGTCATATAAGAAATAAGAGACACTTAAAATATGTTACAAGTGTGTTCTTTATTCTAGCTTAAAGAATGATTATATAAAAGAATAACACTGGAGTTAGTTTTTTGAAAACGTTTCAATATAACAATCAGTTAAAAATCATAAACCTTTAATTGGTTTATTTGATGCAGTTCTAAACTTTTTTTTTAACTATTTGAATTGTGATGATTTAACATGAGATTTTGGTCATTATTTGGTTTAAAAAGATACATTTTAATAGTTGTAGGTCATGCTTAGTCCCAACACAAATTATACAGTACTCAATGTAATAGCTTAATAATCTTCTTAATAACTTAGGTGAGGTTAATGTGGATTTAAGTGTTTTTCTATCACAAAATACACTGTCAATTATATTGTTTTACGTAGGTGTTAGTTATTTTTTTACACTGAAATAAAGAAATATGTCATTAACTACTACAAAGCATCATTGACTTGAATGGGGGGAAAAAATCTAAAATCAGTCAAAAATCTATATTCTCCCATCTATTTAATCAATGCTTAAAGATGAGTTTATTTTTCACTTGTCTGTTTACAGGAGCATCTGCTGTTCTGTCACCCTGCTTTCATTTTCTTCCAAGTAGAAATACAATTAGCCACGAATTAATCTGTGGAATTAGGCCAAATGTGCAAAGGAATGTGAAGTAGAGACGAAAAGTGTGAGAGCCACGGGACAGGAAAGAGAGGACAGATAGAGAAGTGAGGCAGAGCGGACAGAGTAAATAAACATAGCCGGGAAGTGTTGAGTCCACACACAGGACCTGGTTTGGTTTGTGCGTGTATGTGTGTGTGTTTATCAAGCCCAGCTGGCTCCCATTTGGCCAGGAATGAGTCTGCACCTCTCAGAGGCCCGGTCCTGTTTTACTTTGAAGGTCTTGTGTTGTGTGTGTGTGTGCGTGTACATATATATGTCTGTTTATGTAATAACAGCTTCATTAGCGGACTGTATAGTACATTTGAACACATAAAACACTCAGACGTATATTTAGTGCACATGTCATGAGCGTGTCCTCTTATGTGTTCATTTTTCACAGAAGACTCTCAAACACAAACACTCATGCACAAACGCATATACCCGCACAGATTTCAGGTTTCACAAGCATTCACATAGCCCCCTAAACAGTCACAAGGGGTTGGATTTAACTACTTCCAGATGGACGTTTAGGACAAAGCACACACCAACACACAGACAAAATCTTGCTTTGTTGAAGTCAGCAGAACTTAACTCTTCAAATTAATTAAGTGTTAGTGGATGGGAAATGACAGGGGAGTTTACAACAAGTGTGGAAATAGTTTTGCTCCTGATTTCTTATTGTAGGAAATTAAATCGGGAATCTAAATGAGCAAACCCCCCTACTCAGCTCATAACCTAGATATAAAACATTACGGTCTGTTTTAATGTTTTTAACTGTCTGTTAGTACCTGTTTTTGTGTTTGTTTTGCAGATGTGGCCTACACCTACACTGAGCCCCTCATATTGAGGGTTAATGGCACCCCAGAAAGGTTGCTAGGTGATGATGGAGACAATTGCAATTACAACACCGGCCTCTCACATTCAACGCTTACAACACCCAACAAGAGTATCACATGTGAGTAAAGCACCCATATCCACACACATTTACACATTGAGAAACACTCATAGAGACTGATGAGAGTTGTATTTCCATTACTGATCTCTGGTCAGATTAGTCATATTGTCCCGACCTTTAGAAAATATGTTCGCACACCCTGAAGAAATAGGTCAGGTAATCGTACTCCCAGACAGAAATGTCTACATTCATAGATGTATAACTACGTAGGTTAAGTTTTTTATTTCTGAACACAGTAAAGCTTGTATTCAAACTGTGCGTCTTTCAAATTAAGCATCCTCGTCTCATCCTTTCATCAATTTACATGGATTTTCTTTCTTTCTGCCTGTCTATGTTGAGACTTGTTAGGGTATTGTCATGACAATAGTTATGTGGCCTGGAAGTGTGAATTCGACTTCCATCGACTGGTTGCTGCTAGTTATTTAAGGTTCACCAGACATCTTGGTGTCAAATAATCCCTCCCAAAATTCTTTTTTAAAGGTTAGTCTTTTCAACATGTTTTTACATTCCATCCATATGCAAACATAATTTAAGTCACAGAAAACCTATTTAAGGTTGAAGATATATAGACACTTAGTTTACAGATTTTATTTTTATACTGGAAGTGTGGAGAGATTTGTAAGTGTTGACACACAGATATTCACTTCCTAGTTTATAACTAACCAAACTTTTACTTCCTGTTTACACTGGCACATGCGTGATCACAGTACCTGAAAGGGCGTGCAGTGTGTTTTTTTTTTTGTTGGTCATGTTTATTTCAATGGACTGCTTTACTGAATTGATGCTAAAGGCCAAAGCTGGACAAAAGTGGCTTTTGTCATGGGTAATTCTGCTAGATGGCCATCAGCTTCACTTTGCTAAAGTCTTCCGTGACAGCTTGCTCCTTTCATTGGCTGTTATTGTAACATACCCAGCGTCTTTTTATAGCACATGTCTCATGCTATCATTAGTTTGCACTTCTTTATGAATAACAGACCGAAGTTGTGGAATGTGAGTCACTTCAATTAAAGTTAAATTGACTTTAGGCACTTCGCCACTATTAATCCATTGTTCTGGCTTTCCATTGGACCAGTCTTACTTTGTCACACGATACCTTAACTTGAAGTTTGGGCTTGTGGAAGGCTATTTATACTAAAATATTAGATAAAAATTCATATAATAGCATAATACTGTTAATCATTGTTATTATTATTATTATTATTATTATTTCACAGGTGGAGTTTTATTCATTTACATTATAACAAGTGTCAAATTAAATTTAAAACATTTTTAATTACTTTTAATAACTATAATAGAAGAGAATTGTTTATTTGTGAAGTTGGTTCTGCTGACCTATGACAATAACATATTAACTGTTTTAGAATACAAAGCCTTTTAGCAGTAACACTAGAGTCAGAATCTGGGGTGGATTAAGTTTTTTAAATATTGTTATTTCTACTCAGTCCTTTAAGTCTAAACTGCTTCCCAATGTTTTCAGCTTTCCAGTTCTTTCTCTCCACCATGCAGCAGTACATCAAAAGCATCATAAAAACAGCATCAAAACACCTAGAAGTTTTCTTTTCAGTGCCATATTATCAACCACAAGCTCTCATTCCCCTCCCTTATATTACAAGACCTATGGTTTTATCTCAGCCAGAGAGACTCTCTTTCACTTTCTTCGATGTGCAGATGCAGTCAACAATCTGAAGCATTGCCAAAGGCGTTGCAAGTGTGCTATTCCATTACCCCACAACATTTATTTTTCTTGCCTTCACCTCACCCATGAAATAAAAAAAGTCAGTCTAATTCTCAGTTATTTTCTGTTATACCAGTTATTGCTCCAACAGGTTAGGCTCCTCCTTGATAACATAAAAAAATCTTAACAAGTTTGTCTCCATGTTAAGCCACTAACATGACAGCAGAGTTTAAAAAAAAGAAAAAAAGAAATGGAAATGCTCCATAGCGGCCTACATCCATCCTTACTGCCATTTGCAGAAACTGAGGAATGATGTTAAGTGCATGAGTGATGAATGAAAGGTGGAATTAAGGAGTGAGAACGGGGTCTCATGAGCTGTCATGTGAGTATGTGTTGGACAACTATGAGATTTCTTTCCTGGAATCCAAGGCCAGCCCTAGGTGACACTGTAATAGCTAGTTTGTGGTAACTGAATAACCTGCGTTTCAGGAAGGAAATGGAGAAGTAGGTGAATGTAGTGTATTTTCAATTGACTAGGCGTGTTAAATGTCTGCTGTCTGATTATGTTGCCTGTACTTGTCTTGTTTACTGTGTTTCTATTTTTAGGCCCAAGCAGTAATACTGAGAACCTGGGTTTCTGACTTTTTCTGCCTCTCTTCCCCATTCTCTGTTTTATTTTATATCCCAGTAAAAACCCACCAGCTCCATATGTTGTGCAGGGAGGTTTATGCAACTACCGTGGTCTTGAACAAAATGTACCGCCATGCATACCAGTCTTCAGTGGCTTTGGTTTTGCCTTCATTTACCTCCTTCATCAATAGCTTTATCTCTTTTACAACTTAAACAATCATATGGGATCAGTGGACTTGGGCCATGCACTGAGCAACTGTTGTTTCTAAACTTCATGGCCTTTTCAGATACGTCTGTCTGCATAATCATGGGTCTGTCTTGTATCTATTTTGTTTAGTCTATGTAACTGGTTTGTGCATTTTGTGTGAAACTCATAAGCCACTATCAGCACTTTAAATGTGATCTGTGTCATTTGGAAGCCATAAATCAATCATCTGCGTCCAGTATCTGGCTTCATAATGAGCACATAGACACTATAAAATAGCTATGACTCAGGCTTGTGGTGAGATCATAGACGTGGGACATCTGTGGACACACTCTCATTTGTGTATGAGTGTGTTTGTAAGTGAGAGTATGAGGAAACAGAAGCACAAACAGCAGATTCCACAGCCCGAATATTCGGTCTCGCATTGATGACATCACAGCTGCAGAATGGGTCTGGCTTACAGCCCATGACAAGCTGTCTGAGAACAATGAGCAGAGAGCACTAACATATGTGAGCGTGTGTTATGACTTGACTCAAACACACAGACACATACACAAGTAACACACTTGGGAAAGTGATGTCATGAGCTCAGTGTTGTCTTTGACGTCACAGTCTCAGCAGGACACACATGCTCACAGATGTTTAACTGCTTACACTCTTGCCTGGAAATACTGATACACATGGTGTTATTTATCGAAAGGATTGTGGGAGATGATAGTTTCAGTTTGTGTATTTTTATTAGTTTTTTCTGTTCTATTTGAACACACAAAAAATTGATGCGTGTGCAAATCAGACCATGACAGTGTGTTTTGTGAAGCTGTTTATTATCTTTTCGGCATAGAGGACTGTACCATGAGCTGTTGTCAGGAAGTCTAGCATGACTGTGACATTAGAGAGCCTCTGAACTCAAACTCCACCTCTATGTAACTATCCCATCTTCTTTATCTCTGGCTGCCCACACTGGATTTGCACACTCTAAGATTTAAAATTATTTTACTTTTATTGATGTAGGAAAGTTCAGCTTCTGGAGTTATGTGTAGCTGAAGCAGTTGATTACTGCATCAGGTCCGTGATTAGAGTTACTGCACTTTATGTTGTTCTTGCATAGCTTTTCTTCAAAATATAGGCCTTGCTCTCCTCTTCAAATATTTACACAGTGCCTCCATTCATTTGTCAAGTGAAAGTCAAACAAATGAGTCAAATAAAATAAAAAGTGAATAGGTTTTTTTTTTCTTTTTTCTGTCTTGATGTGATTGAATAAAGTTCCTGCATGTCAAAACCACAAAAAGAAAAGTGTAAGTTTTTCCAGTAAGTTTTAGGGATTAGGTAATTTGTTTTTGATCTTTTGTGTCAGTTATTTTCATATATCACGCTTTTATACAAACACAGAAACAAAGAAGTACATTCAGCAAATTCCAATACAAGACACATACCCCATGAGCAGCTGGGTTTAAGGCTCTGCACATTTTTTGCAGGAGAAAACGTCAGTCAGTTTTTCGCGTGCTGTGATTGTGTGAGCCAATTTGTTACACGTTGTGGGGAATATTTTGGTGATTCGCACTGTTTGCAAAAGAATTTTAATTTGATCACCTTCCGTTCTGAGTGTGTTTTAATTTTTCTTCAAACATTTAAGTGAGGTAAAAACTAAAGAAAAACACAGACAAGGGCAATGTTCTAAATGATATGTAAAATTTTACGCAAGATAAAACATTTAAATTTCACTTGCAATCCTCAGCATTCCCTAAAACGGCAATAAATTTCTTAAAAATGTTGGAACGCTTGGAAATGATTACCGTCCTATAATTAGCTGAAAATAAACCAGATATTTTCGAATTGAAACTGAAAACCTTTGCTGTCTGTTCATAAATAGATTTCTTGAGACTCTGCCCAACAATGTACGGTACTGTAAAGCATTTACTGATCAGCCATAACATTAAAACCCCTGAAATATTGTTAGCGAGTGAGAAAAAATCTGCATCCTGTCATCATATAAATGATACTTTGACACTTTCCCGCACCTAACATCTGGTCATACCCCTACTTATGGCCACTTTGCCATAGTAGCAGTCCCCCTCAGCTGGACAACACCGGGCTCTATGGAACTCATCAGAGCTCTTTTGGCACCATGAGAAAGACCTGCTTAATATTAGACTGGACTTTAGGAGTGTAAATCACACATATAATCAGGACCAATATCATAACAATTTATTATAATATTCAAATTTTATTCAGTTTGATTTAAAAGCCAGCAATCGATATGAGTCAATATTATATTTAAATCATCACTGTCATTTATATCAAATCCAAGAAAGCAACTAAAATATCAAAAAAGAATTTTATTCCTGAGCTCAATTAAAATATTTCTAGAACTTGATAAGAATAACAACAGTAGTACAGTCTGATTTTATCAGTTACAGACCATACAGCGTCTTGATAGAGGCTACATATACATCAAATTCAAAGGAGGAATTTTGGCTAAGACAAAGCAAATGTAAAGAAATCCACTTTTTTCTTAAGCATGTTGTACAGATTGTTACTGTATCAGTCTTTGATGCTTTTGATTTGGATCATGCTATTACCTTGTTCATCACTGTATTGCTATATTCATGTAGATCGACCCTACTAGTGTGTATAATGTATAGACTAATTGTTGTACATACGCTACAAAGAAGTCCAAAACATTTTCAGCCCTCTCGGGGTCCGAGCCCATTTAAGTTGGACAGAAACAACGTGGAAAACTGTGCTGTGGTCTCCTAAACCAAATTGTGACTTTGTTTGTGGTCATCACATCCTCATGAATAAAGATTTGATTGACTATCGAACTTGGTAAAAAGAAACAAGCTCTAAAGCCAGCATACAAGGCTTTGCTTATTTCAGCAACATATTGCAGAACTATATTTTGCACATATTACAACATTGTGTCTGGCCTGCCTGCAGTCCAGACCTTTCACCCACTGAAAACATTTGATGCACTTAAAACTATGGCAAAGGGCTGATGATAAAATTATTAAGCAAGAAAAGGAAAACATTTGCCTTCATTTTCAGTCTCCTGACTTTCCAAATGCTTACAGCGGTGATGCAGCTCAGTGGTAAACCCTCCCTCTGCCCCATTTTTTAAACGTGCTGTTAGTAATTACGTCAAAACAAACAAATATAACGTTTTTAAGGTTTGTTTAGAAATATAACTTTTTAAATCATTCCTGCTAAAATAAAAGATGTGCATAACTGACAAATAATTTTCTTTTGGTAATCCCAAGATGAGCAAGCTGTGTAAGTCAGAATACAGCCCGCAAATTTTACTGTAAAATCTTTCCTACTCACATGCACAAAACAATCACGTCTGACAACATAGAGCTCTATTTAAGGAATAAAACCAGCATCCACAATTTTCGTTCTATTGGACTGAGAACTCTCTAGTCAAACCTGTGTTACATTTTTTTTCTTACTCATGCTTCCTTTTAATTTAGCTGTGTATCTCATCAAGCTGTTTTCAGTGTAGAGAATGGGAGCAAGAAAACAAGTCTCATTACCACTGTAATGTTGATTTGAGCTCTGTACAGCAGCCAAAAATGTGGGAGACTCACTGAAAAAAAATTTGAATAGCATATTTACAGCCTCATTTTATCATTTTTCAATTCTCACAGGTGAAGGCCTTGTCATTGCCTGGTGAAACAGTACTACTCTGCACAAAAGGAACCATGGTAAAACGGATCTGGGGCAAATTACAGGCACTCCAGAATAGTTTCAGATGTATTAAAAAGTTGCATAAATATTAGGAAACTGAACACTTTTTGCTCGCCATGTTCTCTCGAGCTCTTTTTGTAAAAGCGAGTGCCATATTGGTCACAAATGCAGACTTCAGCAGCTCAGCAGGGAGATGTAAAAGAAAACAGGGCATTGTTTTAACAGGGAATATTACTAAGCAAGACAAGGCGGAAAACAGGACCTACAAAAAAAAAAGCAATAACAATGAGCTAGCAAATGGTAAAGAAGACTTGGACGTTTATATTCTCAGAAAGGTGATGAACAGTAAGTGATGGCAACAAGAATATAGAGCAGAGGTGCAGTGAGTAAAGCTAGCAAAAATTAGGAGATACAGAAATGCTGAAGGTTACTGTCCAAACACCAAATGACACCAAATCTAAAGTGAAGCCAAAGCCCAAGACTATGACACTTTGCACCTACAAATAATCTTACTGGCAAATGATTTACACCACTAGTAATCCAAAATTTTTAATTTCTGTTCAGTTTCCTGTTAAGTATTTTCTGCTAGCTATGATTACTTAAGACGCTCATGTACCTCTATTTTGTTTGTTTGTTGCTAAAATGTTGTGTAGTTGCTGTGGAAGCAGATTTGTGGGTGAAGGCATTCGTCTAGTTCTATCAAATGGAATTTTAAATTAAATTTTCTCTTTTAATGGGGGATAAAAACATGTGTTTCTTGAATTTCATAGTTTTATTCTCATATCTGTTCAACATTTAGCCAACATGGACAAACTACAGAGGAGACAGTTGGATAAAGCAGCTGGTGCAGAGACAGACAGAAACAGTCATGACTCATTCCAGCAAGGATAAGTAGAGAAAGATCTATTCTCTGGTCTAGAAGGGAGGTGTGTAAGTACAGGGTAGCTGAGAACAGGAAAGGAGTTTGTAATGGAGGGTGTGTGAATGTCAGTGTGCTGTAGCAAACAAATGATTGTGACTCATTTTTTGGCTCAACATATCTGCAACCATGTACATAAATGGATCCTAGTAGAAGGAGTAGAAGAAGAAAAAAAAAATTAAATAACTAAATAAACTGCGTCTAGCACTACATGACAGCACCTGGGTCCAACTGGACTCACAGCAGTCTGACTACTACTTAATTACGAT
>JBAMHW010000003.1:28627063-28637195 GCA_037177495.1 Rhadinocentrus ornatus
AAGTCGCTTTGGATAAAAGCGTCTGCCAAATGACTGTAGAATAGAATAGAATAGAATAGAATAGAATAGAATAGAATGTTGCAGCATGACTACTGTGTCAGTGTCCTGCACATGCATACACAGCAGTTTCCCACTCTCATAATCTTCATGCCATTTGGCTCTTTATTTGCTGTTATTTTTAACTGGCTCCCACTGCTGAATCGTTGTGTTTGTCACACCCATGCATCCTCCAAATCCAAAAATGCACCAGTAGCAAAAGTCTTCTTCAGTTTTTTCCTCACTCCTCTTTTCTCCTGTACTTTCTTGACGGCAGACAAAAGGACCTTGTTTTTTTTCTGTGTGCATATGGAGTGGGTGTCCACACATGTCCTTGCGTGCATATATTTGCTAATGTGTGTGTGTATGAGTGGGCCTAACCTCAAACCCTTGAGCCAATCCTGACTCGCCGTCTCTCTCTGTGTCTGCCTGCCAGATCCGCCTATGTACTGTGTTCTCTCACACGCACAAAAACTCAAAGATGTATGAATTTTTTAACTCAAGACACCCCTGAGGACAATTCAAAGCTAAAGGGGACAGTAAAAAAAAATCATGCAGCATCCCTCCCCTTTTCTAATCCCCATATTCTCTTACTGACCTGGAGAGCTAAAAATATTAATATAAAGAATTGTGCTAAAGATCAAAACAGAGCAAAAAGAAAGAAACTATAAGCAAGAAAGACACAGAAAGGGAGGAGATACACCTTAGGGGGAATAGGGGGAAAGAGACAAAACATAGGAGAGCTGCAAGTATTGACTTTTGACATACTTTAGAGAAGAAAGTATGGCTTCTTCTTTTAGCTATGCACATGCATGCGCATCCACAATCCAGAACACACACACTGGCCCTGCAGCCTGCCAAACATCTGGAGCAAAGTTAGAAAACGCTGAATGAAAGAATCTTAAATAACACTGGCTTGGTTGCATGACCACGACCACCAGCCAATCAAAGCAGCCCTGCGTGGGTTATCTGTCTCAGACTGGTTATCATACACTCTTATTGCTTCAGAAGTCAAGATCAGTCTGAAACTTGGTGCAACTTTTTTTTTCTGCTATGATTTTTGTGGGTCTTCTGTACTCTGTTAAGTCTACTCTGCCCTCTTAAGTCTTACCAAGCCTCTCCTCTCCATATGCTGTCAGCTTCAAAGAAATTTAGGGCCTCAATAGGATGGTATTAAATGTAATCATAATATATAAAAGTCGAGCTTCTCATTTAATTATTTTCAGGGTGTGTGTTTGGCTTGGCAGTGAAAGTGAGATTTTCTGCCCTGTTTATAAGCAAAGTTGTTAGTACTCAGCAGCCCTTGGAGGTAAAATACATAGTAAATTGAGCCTAGATCAACATGCCAAAATGTTTCTGTTTGTAGATTCTGTGCATGTTGTATCAAAAGTTGCATTCTCCGAAAATATCAGGCGCCTCCCCCCCGTCGTTTCTCTCTAGGCACGGCAAGGCAATTTTATTTGTATAGGCCATTTCATAATTTAAAGAGCTTTGCATAAAACACTAAAAGCATTACAGATGGTGCAAAGAAAGCATTAAAAAGCAGTAAAAGGATGCAACAAATAGAAAAAGATAACAATAAAATCATAAATTTAATTAGAATGATTAAAAGATAAATTAAAAGTTACCGTGCAGTTTTCACGCAGAGTAGCATGAGAAAAGAAATATTTTTAATTTGGTTTTAAAAGTGTCTTCTTTTGGTGAAAGTTTAATCTCCACTGGCAGTTTGTTCCTATAGAAGAATAAGATCAGGGGTCAACTCAGTAAATTCATGCTGTAGTTCATCCCTAAATCTAGTGCCTTTGGAGTGGGCTCTGAAATTGGACTCAGTTTCCCAGGGACCCCTTTTACATTGCACTGCATTAGCGCAAGTCTGCACACACACTTCAATGCAGCTGCATTACACTGGTTGGCAAGAATGTTCACGTGTGCAAACACTTGAACACAGTAAAGATAGTTTTTGTGTGAAATCTGTGGTATTTGGTAGTAACTCATCTTCCTCCTTCTTTTCCAGTAAAACAAACATTTTCATTTAGCAGTACATGCTGAAATCATTTAATCAGTTTATAATCAACTATTCAATAATGCTCTCTATCAAGTTAAAGTTTCCTGTGGTATAGCCTCACAGAGGTGAAGATTATTTGCTTGCATCTGTTTATCCTTCACTAAACAAGGACCAGTACAGCAACACTGATCCTCCCTGGACCAATTTATTAGAATTTATTTAAAAATGTTTATTATCTTCTGTTAATTGTAGATGTTTGTGATGTTTTCGTTCTTCAGCTCAACCAGCAGCCAGATCCACACCCATCCACCACACACAGTCATGTGCAACGCAGCCCAGCAGCCAGCTACGCAACGGAGCCAAGAGCCACGAACACACACATACGCACTGTCCGCATCACACGCACACACCTCATCTGCATGCACTTCATTCCAACGTTGTCAGGAACGGCGGCTCTCATAAACATCCCAAGCTGGGCTCCCTCCCGAGGGGCGGCTCATCCACCTCCTCGTCTTCTTCGGCAGGGCCCAAACACACCAAGAAGTTGCAGTCCAACCCCTCCATCACCTCCCAGAGCAGTAAAAGGAGCAAGAGCAGCTCCAAGAGCAACAGTTCCCAGATTCCCACCGAGGCACAGGACGGTGAGACACATGGACAGATACTGATGGAAAGATTTTGGGAGGGAGAGGGAAGAGACAGACGGACACAGGAAGGGAAATAAAGCATAGTTTAAGTCTTCTAGTATCTGCTTTCTCCTCCTATATTTTCTCTTAACAAAACAATCTTCAAAAGTCAACAAAAACAGATTGACCTCCTTTAAGCTCCGTCCATTTCACCCCCTCTAAATTTGTAAATCTCACATTTTATGTCTGCAAATGCTAACTAAAATGATTTATTTAACTCCCTCTAATGCAGAGGTTCCCAAACTTTTTTTGCTGGGCCCCCTTTTCATTGACAACAATAATGTCAACCGCCCCCCCAATCCCAGTACCACATGCACCCCAAAGCTTAAAAAGAAACGTACAAAGAAATGTGCCATGAAATAGTCTTTAGTTTATTGGCTCCTTCTTCGTTAACTACAGTGAAAACCATGTCAGTGGCAGAAAAAATGAGCAGCTAAGATGCAGCTTTAGTAAAACAACTCTGCTATATATGATGATGAGTAGTTTATTTCTAAAGTAATCAACAGTTTTTTCTTTGTGTTCAAGATGACAAGTCCCCTAGTAGCGTTATTGTTTGGCTTCATACCGTCAGATGATATTTTGAAACATACATCACACTGTGGTCTGTCTTCATTACCCACCATTGAACATTACCATTACTTGACCATTACTT
Source organism: Rhadinocentrus ornatus (assembly GCA_037177495.1). Lineage (NCBI taxonomy): Eukaryota > Metazoa > Chordata > Actinopteri > Atheriniformes > Melanotaeniidae > Rhadinocentrus > Rhadinocentrus ornatus. The sequence goes on from JBAMHW010000003.1 coordinate 28,630,440, forward strand.
GACCCTTACTTGGTCAGGCCTAGGGACTCAACATATGCCTCATCATTTCTCCTCTTGTTTTTTTTGTTGTCATTTTTTTTTGTTTTTAGATGTTAGACCATCAACAAAAGATAAGTAATGACAATATAAAGATCGTGTTGTAGTTATTTATAACGCTAAATGATCTTTTCTTTTCACTAACACGTATTTAAAAACTAAAAAGACTTCTCTTTAAAAGACCAACTCTGAGATCCCAGCAAAGAGTTGGCTTATGTCTAAGCAGAGAGGATTAAGATAACAGCCTTACAACAAAGAGGAATGTGGTGAGGCAAGAATTTATTTTTATTACCTGTATAAATGAGATGCAGTACTGCTGCCAGGACCTCAGCATTGTCTGTTGTTGGGGTTTTTTTGTAAAGTGATTACATTCTATAATTACGAAGTGATCTAAAATACTTACTCTGTTTGTCTCTTTTTACCCAGACTGCTGTGTTCACTGTATTCTGGCCTGCCTTTTTTGTGAGTTCCTTACTCTGTGCAACATTGTGCTGGACTGTGCCACCTGCGGCTCCTGCGCAGGCAACGACTCGTGTCTCTGCTGCTGCTGTGCATCGGAGGAATGTGGCGACTGTGACCTGCCCTGTGACATGGACTGTGGCATCATTGACGCCTGCTGCGAGTCTGCAGACTGCTTGGAGATCTGTATGGAGTGTTGCAGCCTTTGCTTCTCCTCCTGAGGCCCATAACCACCACTAAGTGTTGCAAAGTGATGCGTTCTCTAAGGCGCAGAAATAATTTTGGCCAGCGCCTCAACAGAGCTAAGAGGAGCGATACCCAGTCTTTGCTGCCTGAGCAATGTGATTCACATTATGTCGACTGGAGTTGGCTCTGATTTACGTGCAAGGTTTCCTACAAGGTTTGTCAAGTAAGAGATGTGACATAATGCTGAGGGAAGCCATAAATGAATTCTTACTTCCTTTGTTGATCACATCACAGGACATTTGCCTTATCTGCTTTGTCTTAGCTGTTGGTTCATTGCTACACAGCTGGATGTGTGGTTTAGAGAAAATTCCAGCACTGATCTGTGAGAGTCTGCCGGGCTGTGCAGACCAAGCCTCCGGACCCTCACTGATCCAGTTATTAATACAATGAAGCCTCTATTGCCATCTGAATTACTGGAGTTCTTCAAGCATGAAAAATGACCTCCAAAGGCAAATGGGAAAATGGCTCCATTTAACTGGATTTTAGTGTTTCTGTAGATAAGAGCAGTAGCATAATGGGAAAATGGACGCTCAGATCTTTGTTAAAACACAGTCTGTCCTCCTGTCCTTGGCAAGGTTAAAGTCTTCCAGTTAAGTGCTTACAGTGGCTTTTATAAAATACACATTCCAACAGCAAAGTGCTGAATCCTCCACTGTATTTGCTCTTGTTGCATTGTAGAAAATAGAAAAAACATTAATGGTGGCTTGTGGCAATATTCTAGATGGATCTCTTTTGCTAAAACGTATCTTTTCTTACTGGACTGATTCATAGAGGAATCATGGAAGCCTCGTGCATCTGCCAGGACATACAACCTAATATACAAGTACTGTAAGTAATGGACACATTTTCTGCTCCAACATGTGAAGGGAGAGCTTTCTTACTCAAAAATCTCTCCTCATCTAAAATTTCACATTTTGTTTACTTTCAAATTTTATTTGAGGGGCCTTGACTATATATTGTTTTGCTCATCTGGTAAAGAACTGGAAAGCACCGTCTCTTTTTAAATACATTTAATTTTTCTGTCCTTCTTGTCAAGTGAACAGATGGCCTCGGCTTAGCTTAAGGCTTGAATTTTCAAGTAGGCTCCTCTACTTTACCAACTCTCTATTAATCCTTGTTTTGTAGATTTTAGTTAAGATATTTACATTTTTCCTCTAATGTGAAAAAAAATCACATTTCTGTGTTATCGGGTTTTGCTGGGCCTTTTGTAAAGCAGACATTGCTTCAAATCTAAATCAGTTCCTTGAGTGAAAATCTCATGATATTATGCTAAGCTAAATCCACATGCCCGTATTATGAATGGTACAGTATGATAATAGGCCTGCACTCACCATATCGAGTGATGCATACCTTCTCCAACCCAATACCTCTTGAGAAGTCACGTAGATTGGTTGTGCATTTTACAGTGACTTGATGCAAATCTCTTTCCTCTGATGAAATACTGTTAGAGAAATCCTTTTTTTTATTGGAAATATGAAAGAGTTTTCTGAACCTAAGTTTCTAGACCTTTACATGCATGTACACGGAAGTGCTATTGTTCTAGAGTAACTAAGCTGTGTTTGATTAAAAACCCTATTTTAAGGGTTTAAATCTTACACGGAGGATAAAAATACACTACAATAGTACTCAAGTTGTTAGCACCAAAGCAGAAAATGTAAAATGCATTTTGCAACTTGTCTTTTCATATAGTCTAAGACATTTAACTAAAGCAACTTGAGAAGATATGAGTTGAACTGAATGTTTTTTAAAAAATTTTAACATTTTCAAATACTGGAGAGCCCCACAACAATGCAACTTTTTAGATATTTATGAAGGGAGAACTGATCCTGCCATGTAATAATACGTACAGAAATGGTAACAATTTTTTGGTATTTACAAAACATTCCAAGTAGAAAATGAAATCCCAGTGCTTCATCTAGCTGTTCTCATTCACCAGATCAGGAAATAGTGATAAATATTTCTAGTATGTGCAATGTTATCTCATGTTCATGTGAAAACAAGATATAAACCGTTTCCTTAACAACACTGGTTACTTAACAGAAAACAAAAGATTTAAACAGTTTTGTACCACTGGATTACAGTTAGCCAACCAGCTAATAAAAGAAGTTGTCACATAAATCATATACATAGAGAGACAACCAACCACTCACACTGACTTCTAGGAAGAATTTAGTGTGACTAATTAACCTAAGATGCATGTGTTTGGTTGGTGGGAGGAAGCCAAAGTACCTGGAGGGAATCCATGTATACACAGGGAAAACATGCAAACTCCACAATGAAATTATCTTTTGGCATCTGAATATCTTTAAAAATATATTCTGGATGTCTGGATGCATCATAGAAGACACTGTTTACTTGGTCTGGTAATGCAGAACATAAAACAAACTCCTAGATAAAGTTACTCATATCATCTTCCAGTATATCCATTGTGTTCCTTTAAGCAATCACAGCAATACTGGAAGAAAACATGTTGATTTTCAATATTCAGTATTATAATATTTCTTTTATTTTGTCTGTGTTAAACCTTTCATTGACTATAGAAATATCATGGACTTGTGTCATTATGAGATGGAGTTTGGATATGGAATTAAAGGGCTGGCTGCCTCTGCTAGTACTTAAGTAAGTAAGTTATTGTAGCCCAGCTGAGTTGTTACTAGACTGCAGTCCACTTTGTCATTTTGTTTACATTACCCCACTTTAATGTCAATTTGAGTTGCTGTCTTGGAAGTCACATTAACATCTTCGTTTAATACTGAATAAACAATGTGAATTCCACACTACACGTGTTTACTTTTTATTTCCATTTTACAATGAGAAACTGCTACATTATGGTTGCATAAACACTCATGTAAAATTTTTATAACATAAAACAAAACTATGAGTATATCAAATCACATCACAGCATGAAGACATGCCTATTCAGTAGTGTAAGGAAAAAAGTTAATGATATAGGTCAGGGATCTGCAACATTTGCAGTCCAAAGAGACCTTGTTCCCCCAGCTCAGATAAATCTGCTTAGTTGCATGGTGCGAGACCTTTTAAAAAGACAACTTCAATTTTTGATAAATATCAAGTATAAGAAATTTGTTGTAATTTTGAAGAACCACCTTTTTATTTCTATTTTTGGATTTTAAAATTTAAAAAAAACATAAAACTTTTGAAAAAAGAGGATAGACACTTCTATTGGATGTAGATATTTGTGAAAAATAATGTTCAAAAAAAGCATAGTTTCCAACCTAATGACAAGAAAAATAGATAAAAGAAATATTGTTGTTACTTTTAGTGTCATTAAGTTGTAGAAATTCAGCAAAATTATTCCATGAAAAAAACAGAAAAATTGCTAAAACGCTGCATTTTTAAGTTCCTTAGCATTTTTAGTGATGTATTAAGAGCCATTGTAGAAGGCCCAGAGAGCCACTTGTGGCTCCAGAGCTGCAGGTTGCAAACCCCGGATTTAGGTCAAATTGTATTTAAACATATAACCATCATACCTACACTACTAAACATATTTACTAGGGCTGTTCTGATCTGATCTGATTAGTCCCTGATACCAGTCATTTAAGACTATCTGGCTATACAAAGTCTCAGTCAGATATTTGCATTTCCCTCACACATAGTTACAAACTATCACTATAAGTACATTTAAGTAACTGAAAGATTATTTTAAACAAAAATAACTGTGAAACTTTCCCAAAAGTCCAAATATCGCACACTAAAAAAATCAAGAGCATCCCCAGCTCAGACTGTTTCTTCTATTTATGAGACTGCCCCCAAGTGGCAGTAAAACAAATTTATATTTGCAAACACAGTGCAGAGAGGGTGCACCATGTAAGGAGGGAAAGACCTTATATTCTCACATCTATACAGAGCTTCTGAACTGTCTGCGACATTTAGACTTTTTTACATTACAAAACAGCATTAGCATTTGAAATATTGGCATTGTTTTTCTCTAGTAGGCCCACTTATTTATTTTGTCCTCTCAAAGTGAATAGATTCTTTCTGAAGGAAGGCCTTATTCTGATAAAACTTTAAAAGGAACATTTTAAAATTAAAGTAAAAAAAATGAATATAGCTTTATAAATTGTGAGAAAAAAATAGTTTTCTTAACATTAATACATGTAAAGCTATTCTAGCAGTCCTGCTAAGTGAAGTAATGTACATTCAAATGGGTCCTTTAACATAGTTAATTTCCGTGCGATACAGTAGCTTATCTATTCTCTATTAATATATTATCTGTATCAGCTTTAACATCCGCATATTTAGCATCAGCATAGCATTAAGAGATTAGCTCTGTATGAGCTCTGAGCAGAGAAAACAGTTATGGAAAAAATAAAGTAACATGAACAGAGCCATTCAGTGTTTGTGGGTGTGTATTTTAAAGATTTGCCCAAGTATTTAGTACTGATGTGTGTTTAAACAATTGCATCAGTAAGATGAGATTTCATTCTTTTATTTCATCTCTTGTCATCAGTTATCATACTGCAGGTCTCATGACAAAAACTCCTGCCTCAGCTATTGTGCATGTGCATAGTTTGGTGTGTGCTGTCCACAAGGTGTGGGATGTTGGCCAGCCCCTGTTTCTTATGGACTGTGGGTAGAGTTTACTTATAAGAGTCTAGGAGTTTGGCCCCAGGGCAAGTGTCTATAAAGGGGACAGCTACTGTTTCAAAAACTGTGCGGGGGAAATAGAAAAAAAAGAGCATGCGTAAGGGAGGCAAATCAAATGACTTGGGTCAAACAGAGAGGCAATTCAAGCTTCTGAGTGGGAGTAGTGACACAGAGGACATCTCTGGACATCTGCAACTGTTTTGCAGAGTCCCAATCCGCAGTCGACCCTCATTTCCTTTTACGCTAACGCACACATGCACAAACACATACACAGTGTGAACAAATCAAAAATGATTCATAACCCCCTTCAGACATTTCACATGCACAAAGCGGACACAGGGGACAAGTGGCTATTGAATATTAACCATGAAATTACAAAGGCTGCATTCTAATGGAGGTGAATAGGTCAGGAGCTGGGATGGAAATCATAAATTAATACCCCTGACATGACAAGCCACTTGCCCTTGGCTCCCACCAAACCTTACTCCACTGAAGTCAGAAAGACACCTAAAGAAGGAAATGCTCGATTTATTATTAATAGTGGGTCAAAGGATTTCCACAACAGACATGGAACTCATACACTATGCCTGATACTTTTCTGATGTGATTATTGTATGCAACGACAACCATGTAACCTTCATGTGTGACTACATCTGTAGAGGTTATTTTTCGGTGGTCTTATGGGGACCTCTATTACACAGTCAGCCATTGTGCATCCTTTTTAATCCTTTCAGTTCTGTGCCTTTCATCTGGGTTTCATATTGGCAACACATTTTGTGATGATTCAGACTAGTCTTGCTGGAGGAACAACTGGATCTTTTGGCTGTGGATGATGTGTGTTTAACAAAGAGTTACATTCTGTTGCAAACTTGACCATGGTTTTGATATTTCACCCAGCAGCTCCCACAGTCGCCAATTAAAGAACTTATTTGTTCTTAACAACATATGGAAGTTTTGAGTTAAGTTCAAATGAGAAAAGCATACCTCACTTGTTTTTACTCATCACACTTCAACTTTATTGACTAAAAAAATCTGCTAATTGTGCTGAACTTATTTGCAGACTGTCACTGGAAGAAATCTTGATGATTAAATAATCAAAACCCAAATACAGTAGTACCTGTGGAAATCACTGGAGTGAAGATTAGTCGTTCAATGCTGTCACATATTTAACAGTTTATGTGTTTTGGCTTAATGCTGGATGATTATATGACATTTCAATAGGCCATCACTGTTCTGCCTCAGTCATTGGGGGGAGCAGTGGGGTCTGTAACGATATAACAGTGTGAGAATTTGGGATTCCAGATGTAATTGATTTGTGTGTTCAGTGTCTATAATCCTGTTTATTGGGGGTCCTAATAACATCAAGACATCAGGGAAGACTGTTAGAATTGTGCATATCTACAATGA
>JBAMHW010000003.1:28644170-28675358 GCA_037177495.1 Rhadinocentrus ornatus
TATATACACACATATATATATCCCCCAAAATTGAAGGGGTCAAAAAAAGTTACATTTTACAGGACCTTGCAAACACTCTCTGAAACTAAGCCTTTGAAGGTCTCTTGTAAATGAAATGAGAAAAATAAAAACTTTGGCTTTTGCTAAACCAAATGCATCATTGGAAAGGCCGTCATCTGGAGAGTCAGTATAAACACTCCAGATGACTTCTTTGAAAACAGACTTTTGAACCTTGACCTGAGTACATATTTGAAGGTTTATGATTTAATAATGAAATCATCTAAAGACATGGGACCAACTGTTTTTAAGAGCTCTTGACCTGAGCTGTCGTGTAAAAACTTGTGGTCTATACCCACCAACTGATGCCGCTGTCAAATATGAATTCACTCTTTTAACAACTGGATTATTAAGATTTTAATCCACAGTTGCATTCACCATCCCTTAACGTTGACGTTTTATTTGAGATATGTCGTTTTTTTAAAATAAAATAGGTGTAGGCCAGTAGTTCTACCAGTTTTGCAGTTGTAAATAGGGTCATAAAAACAAAGGTAAAAACAAATGCTAGGTATATATGTCTGTTTAATGAAGTTATTCTAGCCAAATGTTCTGTAAATTACAGCTTTCACATGATGTTTACAACTGACATCAAGAGCAGACAACAGGAAGAGGAGGAGGAGTTTTTCCTGAACTCAGTAATGAATTAAACAGTTATTGATAGACCTTAATGGAACAGTCTACACTTCAGAATGAAATATTGTCTTCTCACATGATTATTAATGTAGCGTAAAACAAAGTATTATGAATAAAAATGAGCTTTTGAGCTGAGGTGGTCAAAAACTAAAGAGCGAGAAGAAGGGATAGATTGTCATGGTACCCCACCCACTGCTTTAAAGTTTTGATTATGTAACATCTTAGCCAAACCACTTTAGCTCCTCATAACCACAGCAGCATTACTTTGAGGAGAATTTTAAGGGAGAAGACACATAGACACCCTTCTAACACATCTATGTGCTCCCATTCCTGATCCAAAACCCCCAAATAATCCCAAAGTCTCAGTTCTTTCCAATCTTGCCTGAGCCATCAAATCTGCCCACACCCACAGCCAGTATCAAGCCACCTATTATTGAGTCCCATACTTTCTGTTATATTCTAACCAAAGCTTTTACAATGGTTCTTGAGAATCCTGACTCCATGAAAAATGGAGATTTAAACAGGATTTATTTACTTGTTATTATATTTAGTGGAAATTTTAGCCCAGAAAATGTCTTGAGTTGAAAAGTGAACATTGGGTGGATAGAGAGCCAGTAGGTTCAGTCTGGCTCCACAACTGACTTGCTAGTAAGTGTATGTTTGAATGTGTCTGTGTCTGTTAAACTGTGAGACAGAAATCTAGCTAAATGTCAGGAAGGCAGCTGGCAGGCCACACGAAAACAGGCTCCTGTTTTTGAGTTGAGCTGACTCATGCCACCTTAAGCAAATAGAGAGCACAGACCACATCCTTGTCCTAGCGCACACATGCACATGCACACATACATGCACACTCAAAATGCGGTGGTAACAAGTCAACATCTCACAGGACTAAACAGCCTCTCTGGTTTCTGTTTCTACTCTGGCTTTAGTACACACAGTACTGTCTGCTTTACCCATAACCCACAGCAGAACTGGAGCTATGACCTGCCAGGTGAAAAACTCCATGTGATCACATTTACCCAGTCAGCCTGAGTGAGAAAAAAGAAGAAATACTAATGTGCCCATTAAGGTTAAATCCACTAACAAGACTTCATTGTTTTCCGGAGCCAGTAAAAGCTGAGAGCATGAAGGAGGGAGTGACATGCTGACAATTAAAAAGAGGGAGAATAAGGAAAACCAAGGGTGAGAGAAAAAGCTTTCAGAAAGAATTATATCCAGTGTTTTTACAGGAAAGTGAATTCCAGAAACACACGAAGATTAGAGGGTGGGTTGCCTTCTGGGAGCTTGCAGGAAAGAGCGCCTTGTCAGATAAACACCAACTTCCTGTCCTTCTTCAGACACAGCTCCTAGGACCATTGTCTGTGAATGTAAACATGTGTGACTTAAAGAAAAGAGGAAGCGGTAACAGCAGTGTGGGTGGGTGAGATGGCTGAAATTCAAAAAGATCTGCTCCACTTAACTTCAACGCAAGACCTGCACCTCAGCAAGTGTGAAGGGAGGGGGAGAGGGAGGGTCAAGACACGGCCAGCAGCACAGGCTGGGGTAATAACCCGGAGACTGTTTGGATCACAACGCTCTCATTGCCATGACAACCTCAGAGCCCATTTCCTTTCACTGCCTGTTGTTCTTGTGTAGTTGCCCACCTGCTGTCACATGTCCACCTCAGGGAAAAGACAGCTTTTCAAACTCAGTCAAACTGCGGCACATCACAGATTTCCATCAAAAACACCATCACCACCTCTGTTTTTGCAAGGCAAGATCGCATGTTGCTTCATTTGCGTTTAAAAGAAAAAATAAACATGGAATAACACTCATATTTTACTTTACTGAAAGGTTTCTTACAGGCAGCCAGCTTATGTAATGAACCTCCATAACTTACAGGTCACCAGCCTTTAAAGGACCAATTCCCTCTATGAATAACTTAAAAATCACTTTTTTTTAATCCACCTTTGAGGTGTCAAATAGAGACCAGAACTTTGTTTTATCTATATTTACCCAGCCTCTGCCAGTGTGAAGTGTAAAATCAGACATGAATGGATATAACACCTTTAAAGCAGCATCATTAAACAACTGTTTCAGAAAATCTCAATAATCCATCTGGATCATGGTACATAATAAATATGTGGAGCATTTCTTTGGCAGATAGCAGTTTTAAAGGAAATTATGGAGACTGTGTTGAAAATCAAGAGAAAGCGAGATGATTTGGTATTCTTTTTGTTAGAAACATTCATGGATGGACAAGGATTTTGGATTACAATGTCAGTATCTAGACTAAGCAGGTTTACAAAATGTTAATCCACCACCTTTACTGAGACTAATATGTGTACTCAAATGTAAAAAATGAAGTCGGATATTCATGTACTTAAAGGTTAAACACCTGAATTTGTAATCCTCTCAGGTAAAAGATTTTATTTTTCTTCTTCCCCCTTAAATTGGCTCAATGGCTGTTCATTTTTAACATTTTCCTTTTGCATCACGATGAGAATTACATTTGTGTTTTTAAGCAAAGAGTTTAAAAATACTAGAAAGGATTTATATTAAATTCAATAGACACACTTACACAAGTGACATATTCTGGATTATGCTAAAATTTAAAAATTTCCAATTTACTAGTATTTGATAGTGAATAAGTTGCTGGAATGGATACTTGATTTACCTTTTTTTTTTATCTTATATTTCAGGATAAACAAACTATTTAAAATGCCCCCCAGAAATTACCCTTACGACCGAAAGACTTCAGTCAAATTTAGTCTCCTACCACAGCAACACTGTCTCTATACTGCTATAATTACATCTACTGTATCTCACAACGCCTCGCAACTGAGATGGGGACTGGACATCTGAACTTTTTACTTGATGAGTCATGAGCCTCACTCCATTATCAGCCTAACAGAGGCTAGAATGTCACCAGCAGGCTGCAGCTATCTTGGTGTCCTATCTGTTACTGTGTCAGGTGGGAATGAGGCTGTTCTCAGTTTCCAGCCTTGCCCCTGGTTCTCCTCGGACCAGGCTGTCAGATAAGATGGTGTCTGCAGAGATATGGGAAAGAGGCAACTCTGCAGACAGCTGGTAATGATGTCCTCTCACACACCGCGCCCTGTGGATAATGGCGGTGTCGAGGCTCAGCGCATAGTGCGAGATGAAGCAGAATAGTCGGCATAGTCCAGGGTGCACTTGTCTGAATTGCCTTGTCTAGTCATCTTGCTTTGATTCTAGACTACCTCGGGTAAGTCAGTGTAGCATGTAGCTCATTTCACACTGTGATTTTCTTTCTTCTATCTAGATCTGCTGGCTGCCAGATTGCGTTTAGGAGAACACAATTAAGTATTTTTTCCAAATGTGATGAGAAGTTGTAGAATTGGATAACTTTTCTCTTTGCTGTTTTCAATGGCAGGAGTCCAGCTTTGCTTTAAAAAGCCGTTCTTAAACAATAGCATTGACTGAGCCAGAACACATGCAAGTATTCTATCATTCTGACAGAGCAGAAAGCCTGACTGAGAGCAGATTTCTAAATTACATACCTCCATTTCCCACTTAAACATTTTCATTTCAGGAAATTCTCTTTTAGGAAGAAATGGATGGTTGTAGGACTCATTGCTAATAATAAACTAGACTCCACTATGGATGATAATAGCTCCACAGCTGTCAGCATTTTTCCTATGAATTTCTTGTGTACCCCTCTCTTTGTGACAAGAGGAGCAGAGCAACGGTGTCAGCTGCTTCATGGATGAGGACTTCATGGAGGCCCGAGAAGCCAGATAGCTCAATTACGCAGCTCTGCTACTTCTGTTCTACTAACGACAGATTGACTGGTCGGATGGAGATATTTAAAGGTGTAGGACTACACACTCACACACACACACCTTGCTCAGTGCATCAAGTCCTCAGTTCAGCCTGACAGCCTGTATGTGGTTCTGCCTGTGTATGTGTGTGTGTGTGCGTTTCCGTTGTCGGGCCCTATGGTGAACGGTGCTGACCTGAAAGAGAGAACAGAGGATGAGAAGGGGAGTGGAAAAGCCAATTAAAGGAAAGATCACTTGTGTGTCTGCTGGAGTGTCTCTGAGAGCCTCTCACGGTTAACCTTTCCTACTGGAGAGTGAGAAAACGAGAGAGGAACGAGGGAGAGGATGGAGAGGAAAAACTAACCAGGGAGATCAGGCGTTTCGACTTTAATGGTCCCTCAGTGTTAGAGTGAGGATGCTTAATTTGCCTTTCCTTCTGTGCATGCTGCAGGGTTTAGCTTCTGTCAGGACTGCACTCTGAGAAACTTAAGCAGGAAAAGCACAGCCTAACATGGATGTGAGAAATTGTGTAAGTGTGTTGCTGAGAAGAGAAATTGCTTTCTTTAACACCAAACCTGATTTTACACTTTACCTTGCAGATCACAATGTGCTGATATCTAACTAAATCATTCTGCATGAGCTCTTGTTGCTATTGTGAGCTTGTGAGTTGTTATCATACTTGTTTTTATTCAAGAGTGTGTGCTGTGCATCACAGCGGTTGAGCAGAACACAAATTGGGGCTAAATTAATGGTTTCAAGTATATGTGGGTGACTGGGGGGGGGGGGGGGGTAAGGGGTGTAGAGTTGCAACTGACAGTGTGTGGCAGCATAAATTGGGGTTAGATTAATGGGATGCAGATCTGCCTCTGTGCTCTGACCCCCATCAGGGCAGAGATGAGCTGTGTGTCTCAATTAACCTCGGCAGCACACGGAAAGCACGCATACAAACATGTACACACAGCAATCAGGATGCTGCTACCAACACAGCACTGCCACAGTGAGGCAACTGAGCTATTATGATCACTGTTGCAGACTAGAGCCCAAATTTATTTAAGGAAACAGGTTGCTTAGACGTGCATGGTAAATGTGTGTTATGTATTTAAGATTTATTTGGAAATTTTATCATGGCAAGGCTGCAAAGAAAAAATCTTTGAGGAGTAGCATGCTGTCTCATCTCCTCTCTAATTGTATGCATGGCATGTAGATCCCTGCAGTGCTGCCAGAATGATTGCAATTAAAGGGACTCCCTCATCCATTCCCCTCCACTACTCTCCCTATACGCACCCTCACCTCTCCAAACCTCCCTCCTTTGCAAGAAGGCTTTTGCTGGCTGGTGTAAAGTGGCTCCATTCAGACTGAAGTGGTCTTAATCAGGCAAGAGAGTCACAAATATAGTTCTCCCCCTCTATCTCCTCCACTGTTTGTCTTTCAGTGGGCAGTGCCTTTCTTACTCAGCACAGCTTTTTTTGCAGCTGAACAAGAAGCGCAGCCGATTTTCATGTTTGCTTTATATTTGAATTCAAATGATAGAAGCAAATATATCCATTATATAAGGTGTAATAAGTGGCAGTTTGTGAGCCTGTGTTGCATGTGTGCCCCACTCTGCTCTTTATAGACAGATAGCACATAATCCATGTGCATTTTCTGTAATTATATACTGGGAAGGCGTGTGGCAAACCGGTTAACAAGTGAAATCAAGGCATCTGTCTCATGGGGTCAAAAGAAAAGACACTGCTCCTCCTGATGGTGAGAGACAGAATTGCATGATGGTGAGACGAGATAAAGGAATACAGAGACACAGAGAGGAGGTGGACTGAGTTTTGTCTAAAGCAAAACATATAAAGACATTGGCAGCCAACCAAAAAAAGCAAATGATGTGAAATGTAAAAACATTAAAAAAAAATTCTATGTCAGTGTTTACTTTTCTATAATAAATAGCAAAAAACAAAGAAAAATGTTTGTCCACTTTATCAGTAAATGAACACTTACATGAGTATCAAAGAAAAGATGCATGACTCCTAATAGTTAAGAGTGTGTGCTGGTATGCCTCTCTGGTTCGGTGTGGCTGGCCCACTGACTGGCCCAGATGTTGGCTAATTAACACCAGTGTTAAAGACGCTCTTCATCTGGATGATTAAATAATCAAATAATTAATTCATTAAGCAGGGGTTTGCGCTGCCTCTTATGATCTCTGGCACGCAGCCTGCCAGGGTGGGAAGAAAAAAGGCTGTGGAGGATAGGGAGTGGACTGCTGAGAAACAAGGAAAGGCCAAAAAGACAAGAAGGGAGCTCTGCATGTCTGCCAAAAGGCTGATTTTTTTCTTCTTTTTTTTTCTTTCTTTATTTTTTATTGCAGAATGACAATTTCATATACACATGAGTACTTGTGATACAAAGGAGTTCTTGCACTAGAATACCCCAAATTTAGACACGGACCACTGTATTTATGTGTTTCATTATCTTCCAAGGCAAAAGAAATTAAACACAAGCACAGTGGAAGAACAACTTCTATTGTATGTCTGTGGGGAAGTGTGTTAGAAAGGGAGTCATCTTTCATGAGTCGGAAAGAACATTGCCCCACGTTAACACAGTCACATCAGACAGATAGATGGAGCAGAGATGTGAGCTGAAGCGGGCCAGCAGGAAGTAGAGACACACATGAAGAGAGTGACAAAGAGCTTTTATCATGCTTATTTCCTCTGGTGGACAGTGGTAGCATCAACAGGGCAGGATGGGGGAGTTTGGTGGAGATGGGGTAGAATTGGGTTGGGGGTGGGGGCAGGTGGGTGTTGGCACACAGCACAAGCCATGTACCTCACATTCGCATAAATAGACACACACACACACACACAGATCCGGGCTTCAGCAGTTCTCATTTTAAACACTCCTTTAGCCATAATCATTTTCATATAATTCACTTTCATACAATTCCTTCTCCTAATCATTATCAGGCCCACTAACGTCTTAATGACTTCATAAATTTAAGCTATAAAAAGTAATGGAGAAAGACAAATGAGATAATTAGGAATAAATCTTAGTGGAAAGCCATTTATCAAAACATGGAGAGGCCCTGAATATTCCCCACCATTAGGCTCTGCTGTAATTAACACGGGCTCTCAGTTATGAAGGAAACCTGGTAGCAGAGATATTAAGATCCAAAAGCCTCACTGTTATTAAATTGACCGATGAATCTGCGACGTATAATATGATGTGGATTATTAGGATCCTTTTTAATTAAAAAGAGCGTTAAGATTTTTTTTATATATATATTTAAATTTTTAACGCTTTAATGGTGGCTTGAACTCATCTCTCAGTGGTTATGGGGCAATGAGACGAAGAGGGGGAGAGCACGAAAGAGAGAGAAAATGAAACAGAGGGAGAAAGGAAGTGTGTGAATGAGTGTGTGTTTGTGTGTGTGTGTGTTTTAGAGAGCAGCAGTAGTGGAGAGAACAGTAATCTTTCACACTCGTACTTTCATATTCTCCTTTGGTGGAGACTGTGTAAGTACATGAGAGAGAATGGTATTCTAATTTAGCAAACTCTTAACTAATGCATATACGGACTAATGCATATACAGACAAGACACTATTAATTCGTATTATCTTTGAAAGTGTAAAATGTAACGGAATGGCTTGCTCTGATTAGCAAAAGTGAGAATAGCTTCAGTGTTTTTATATATTTGAACAATATTTCCACACTCTTCTCCCTCATTTACTGTCTTTCTTATTCACAGGCTCACACACATTCACACGCACTATCTTTTTTCTTTGTCCTCCCATAACTGTCAGCTTCCACTTTTTCAAAAGGATGTCATTGAAAAAGTCAGAGATTTTCCTTTTTTTCCTCCTCCCCTTTAACCTTCAATCTGGTTCAGGCTCTTGAACAATGGGTCCCTTTAAGATTCATTAGATCCCCTTGATTTTTATTTCTGTCCATTCAAAATGCACTTATTCTTTCTGTAACTTAATTTAAAGAGATAATGTGAATGTTTTAGCACAAAATATTCATGCATATTCAAAATTACATTGTTCATACTGCAGTACAGAAATAAAACCTCCTAAACTTGCAGCTATTTTCACCTGGATGAAAATATTTTCAGCATTATTAATTATTTGTTTTAATTGTTGGGCATATGGCCTTGAAGCATTATATGCAGATAAAATGAATCAATCTATCTCACTCCGACAAGCTGATAAAAGAAGGGTTGTACATTCTCGTAGGATGCTTTACTAAAATATAAAGCAACACGGTTTTAGAAGTCTGACTTTGCATCTGGCATGGGAAAAGAATTCCCAGTTAGTAGGCTTCACCATATGTATAATCTGTAAAATGCTTTTTGAGGGTAAAATAGTCGACTGCTTCATGCAAATTACCCTCATATAAATGACACGCCAACCTCCAATCACTGACCAATTAATGACCTTCAGGGGCATCTTGTGACACATCAACGGCGCTAATTTATACTTGACAGGTCCCCTGGTGCGTGCCGGCAAAGTTCATGTGTGTGTGCACCAGTTGAGCTCATTACCATGGAAGCACAGTTTGCAGATGTAAGGATTTTGTGTCACCAAAATGAGCATCCTCATCAAAACACACTGTTTGTGCGTTTTAAACTCAGTTTTGTATTTTCTCCCACGTACATTTGATGCATACACGTATACGTGCATGTGTATGTGTGTACATGTTCATTGTCTCACCTTAGTCTGATTTTTTAATTCAAACAGATTTCTGCCACTAACTCCACGGTATCAACTCCATCAGCTTCTGTTTTGTCCAATCAATCATTTTAGTTAGTGTATCTTGCTGTGTCTGTCTCCACTGAGTGTATATGTGTGTGTGCGTACGTACTTGTGTGTGTCTCATTCACTCCCTAACTGCCTTATCAGACTTCCGCACCAGCAGCTCTCATTAGAACATTAATTGAAAAAGTGTAATTAATCCTGAAAGGTGGCGAGACTGGACTCTGGTCAGAGACAGAGAGAGAGAAAGGGAAAGAGAGAGGGGGAAGAAAGATGGACAGAGATGGGTGCTTAGTATGACCCAACACTGCCCCCTGTTGGTGCTTCTCTGTGAGTCTGCTCTTCTTTACAGACTGGCTAATACTACTGCTGCTTCACATCCACATCTAGTGTCACTTGTCATCCTTAAATCATCATATTTTTATTCAAAGATTTTCATTTTTAAGTTATTAAATTAGACCAAATATATACATATATTTTTGTATAAATTTCATCAACAAATCATAAAGCCTTTTTTTATTTCTTCACAGAAAAAACAAAAATATACTGATTACCACCTAAATGATGTGCAAATGTACAGAACTGTCTGCATTTTTCGCACTATATGTGCACTGTTTGGTACATGCATGTTTTGTGGACCTTTGCACTGCCATGGACTGACTTTTGATAACACTGTAAAATAGAAAACAATATATACATATGCACAGCCAGTCCATAATGCTTTATTTGGTCATAAATTTATTTAAAAATCAACAGTAAGTAAGCTGTTATTTAATGTTAAATATAAAACATTGTAAATTCCTTATAAACTCAGTTTACACAGTGTTAAGAGAAATTCTGATTTGTGATATGCTTAGTTTGGTAAATTGTCATCATGTGATGTCACTGGTTATTTTCATGCAAACTTGCAGATCAATAAAGTTAAATGGTGAATCAAGGTGGAAGACGCAGAATAAACCCAGAAATAAAAGGGGAGACTTTTGTTCTTGCTTTCCCCAAAAAACTCCCTACGGTGAGGAGGAGGATGAGCAGGCAAAGGTGAGGGAGAAGGAGGAGCAGAAGGCCTGCTCTATTATTCTAATCCTTGGTTGTGTCTGGATGACCTTTGGAGGGATGATTGTTTCTCATTTAGGAGTGTGAGGTGTGATCTTCCCACCCGTTTGATCTCACTCACCTGACCTTTGTAAATTGGCTGTTAAGCATATCACAACTCGACCCTCTTGCCTCACACATGGCCTGTTAATACACACAAGCAGAGCAGCTGCACCCTCAAAAGTATTTAGACACTTAAGACTTCCGTATGTAGTGGAAGGGCACACACACATGGTTTTAGTAGCAATAGATTCCTATTGATGCGTTTGTGTTCTTGCATTTATTGAAGACAACATTAATTATTTGTCCTATAATAAAATGATTTCTCACACATATGCATATTTTTATATGTTTTAACAGAATGATTTACATGCACATGTGTGCCATCAAAAAAGCCATGGTGAAAAAAAAGGAAAAATAAGAAAAATACAATTATTTTGTATTTTTGTACATTGCCCATTGTGCCGATCACCTTTTCTTGGCTTGGTTAATGAGTGGCTGAGCTGAATGGCAGTGAGGTGATTTTTCCATCAGGCTGATGAGAGGAGAATTAAAGCCCGCAGCTTGGGGTCTGCAGTGCCATTACAGAAGGAAGAGGGTCTGAATTCATTTTTCCTGGCCACGATTCTAATTAACAACTCAATCCCACACAGCCACACGGAGACTGAGGCAGACAAGAGGAAGGGAGGGAGAAAGAGCTCCTGCATTGTGTGGAAGCATCTCTAGTGTCCTGAAGAAGCATCAAAAGGATTGTTTCATCTTTAATCACAGTTTATATTTTTGCTATCTTCAGCTCTTTTACTCCTTTTCAGAAACTCAATTCCTGTTCAATCTGTTTGTCTCCGATTTTTTTTAAAATATTCAAACATTCATCTTCTGCATTTACAGTAGCTTGGTGTCTGTCGTCTCAGTCCGCCTGCTCTGCAGGAACTCATCCTGTGCTGTGTTGTCCGTTGCTCCATCCGCTCTGCTTCCTGTGGTTCCCCAAAGCTGTAGGCTTATGAGGGACATTTCCCTGGATTAAAAGGATGATTTCATTAGCCTCCACGGGTGTCAGGTTTCATTCTACGGATTAAATTCTGCAGATTAGAGGCCAGAGTTATTCTCCAGCATGTCATTAATATCTCATAGCACAGGAATTGTAATTTGGAAAGCCTGTCTTTATGATTACTAAGCAAATGTATGCTTTCCTCTTTAAGGCCATAAACTGGGCTTTGAACACTGTCTCTATCCAGGGTCTGCAGCCCCATGAAGTACAACTCTGGAAGGTTAAAGCATGTTCAGCAACTTTTTTGTTGCCCTGGGCAATGTTGATCAATTTTCACTGCTAAAATGCTGCGTAAAAACTCGGCAATGAAAAGCCATTTTTTCAAGCAACACTAGGTCACACAGCACATCTCAGTATTTTTCTGTCCCAGGGGAGAATTCACTCTGAGATCTGACTTCAGCAGCAGTGAGCCTGCTTTCTTTTTCTTTCCTCCCCCCCCTCGCAGGACATGACAGTGCTGTCCTATCAGCTTGTGCCTGCCCGGGCCAGTCTCCACAGAGGCCTGCTCCAAGTACTGTGTGCCTCCTGTCAGTCAGAATGCCCCTCAGCAGCCTCCCTCGCTGATGAAGTACGGACAGTGGAGAACAAGGTGGGCGCAAGGGGAGCCAGCCGACTTAATGAGCCAATTTCTCAGATAATAAGATTGGTGGATATGCTAATATTTCTACCTTAAGGAGATAATTATGATGTAGAAGATAGAATATTTTATCTTAAAGCGACAGTGTGCTGGTCCCAAACCTATCTGCGTTTTTTTTCTTTCTCTCACTCATGGACAGCATGAGGAGGAGGGGGGGTGAGAGTAGTTTTGTGTTATTGAGCTGTGGGACAGTAAAAAAAAAAACAATGCTAAAAGAGCCTTGATGCTTTCAGTGTGTCTGTGTTTTTGGGGCTGAGCCTTTGATCATGCCGAGCATTTGACACAAGGAGGAGAAGCAGGGGACTTTCTGCCTTCATAAATATTTATCTCATTACTGCAGGCTAAAGAATCACAGAAGAAAGGATAAAGAGATATCAATTGATCTTTATTGTTAATTGACCCAAAAGTATACTTCTTAAATCTGAACAACAAAAACATTGTTCATCCTTATTCTCTCGATGCCCCCCCGGTTCTCCTCCCTCTTGTGTCTTAGTTTCTGATAGAAACTTTTTTTTTTTTAAACCTCAGGCTCTTGCAATAACTCACTGGTAATTTTGTTTTGTGTTTAACTTTCTTATCAACACATGTTCCCCACCTCAATTCCCTAAACAGAGCATGTTCTGCCACCTTGACATGTATGGCTTGAGGTTAAATTATAAAATGAGTTACTGAAATGCAGGCCTGCTGATTATAGCAGCAGTTCGTGGCCTGATCCAAATAGCTAGCGGCAGGCAGTGGGGAGAGATAGGGGTGCATGGGCTAACAGTTTAATAAAGGGGGGAAGAGGGAGGGACACAGGATTGAGTGGTTAAGTCCAACTCCTCCATCCTGTCTCTCTCTGCTCTTTCATTCATTCACATTCTCTTCCGCTCTCTCTCTCTCTCTCTCTCTCTGTGCTCTGTGTTTTACCATTTTAATTAGCCTATAACAAGCTCAATCATGTAATTAGGAGCTCAGTTAGACCAGAAAACAAGTCAGCCATTAGCCTCGACCAGCCCAGATCATCCACAGCAGCTGCAAAGCTCAAGTAGATAAAACACACAGATACTGTCATATGGAAGTGTCACAGACTGTGGAGATGTCACTCCTGTTTAAATTCTTGAAAACTTTAGCTGTTTAAGAAAATTTAAGACTTCACTGGAGCCTGTACAAATATATTGACAAAAATAAAAGTTTTTGTATCAGTCAAGGTTTTAACCAGCCCTGGGTTACACACACTGACTTGCCAGCATGCATGCACACACACACATCTGTTTTAGAGCTGAGAAGAATTCCAACACTGACAGGTATCCCTGAGGTGTTTTGTTTCACAGAAACATTTTATTTTCTTTGTTCCTAAAAAAAAAGTGCAAAGTGACAGTGACAGCACAATGGTCTTTTTTTCCCTCTCACACAAACACACACAAAAAGAGAGAATCACACACACAAATCTTTCTTATCAGACTGATGGATGTGAGCTGCACCCTCACCTGCTCTCTGTGTGTGCTGCTGCCTTTTGTGCTTCCCTCCTGTGCCGGCATTGCCTAATAAAATTCATGTATATGTAAAGACTCTTGCATCCTATTATGTACAATAAACTGCTTGCTTTATCCATTGCAGCACCTGGTGAGTGGCACAATCTGCCAAACACACCATTTCCAAATCAAATTTATTTAGTTAGACCTCCATTCAAACCCACTCATGTAAGCTATCATGTTACACTCTGATCTGAATAACTACAGGCACGAATCTAATTCATTTCATATTCACAGCACTGCAGCACCCAGCCCTCTTACAGGCCTGTATCAGTAAATTGTCAATTGTGGATGCTCTGCCACGCGACATTACAATGCAAACAAGGTTAGTTTTCAAACACCTGATTTGAATAAGCTCAACAAGGAAACATATCAGCCGGTGCTGCTTCAATGGTCTTTGTATTGCTTCCAGAGGAGGTGTGGGAGGGAGGGGAAACAGTGGGAGCAGGCAGAGGAGGTGCAGGGACATTTTTGCAGGCAGGGTGATGCCGGGCCGATAGCACTGGAGGAATGGCAGTTAATTTGAATATGGCACCTCAAGCCACAATGATTATTATCATCACCAAATCAAGGAAATAAATGAGAAGAGGGGCTCCAAAAATAGCGTTCAGATCCTTTTGTGCATAGCAGGTAGACCCAGTGGGGAGGAAGGGAGAGTATTTGCTAGCTCATTATCCAGGCCTGGGCTGAGGGAATGGAGGGATCGAAAGAGAAATTGCATTAATGTGGCCATGGACACTCTTTTCATAAGAATCCCCATGAACATGCACGCACACACACACCCTCGCTCCCTCTCTTCCTGCCCCTTTCTTTCTGGCTGTCGCTCACTCTCACTATATGCCCTGTTTAATTTAAGTGCCAGCGGGAGGTAATCTAGGCACGCTGCTGTCACCTGCAATGAGGCCAGAGATATGAGTTGGAATGGTGAGAACAGATTGAAACTAGTGATGCTTGAGACCTTTACTTTTACTCTCCTTACCCCTCCCGTCCCCATCATCTTGTCACCTACTTTGTCACCTCCATCTTACCATATTTCTTCATGAGCACTAATAGCACTCTTTCAATCTCTCTTTTCCCTCTGGACAACACAGACCTGCATCCCACTCATGTCTTCCTAATCCAGTGCCCCTGTATGGTGTTTTTCTGTGTCCGCCTCTCCATAATCTGTGCGCCCCCCCACCCACCTCTACATTTAGCCCACTGTCCGGTCTCTCCTTCTCTCTCATCGCTTTCTGAGATCAAGGGAAATGGTGTTGGTGAGTCATCCTGGCAGTCGTTTGATTCATGCAGCTCCAGGCTCTCATCTCCCCGGAGAAATTACCAGTCTTTTTAATCGGACCCATGTCTCTAATTCATTACACAACCCCATTCTGACACATGCACGCTCATACACACTCCAAAACCTCCCAGTCTGATAGCTACCTTCACATAGTCACCTCTGTCTTTAGTGTCAAACGGCATTTAACATCCCTGTCTGTCACTCTTCAGAGGAGAGCTGAAGGAGAGAATGAGGAAATGAAAATGGGGCGGGGGGGGGGGTATTTAGCCTACAACTCATTTCTCATCACTTTCCCACACCGTCTATTAGTTCTCCACTTAGTCCTCCCTTCTAAACCATCTGTTCTTATCTGTCTGCCTTCCGAAATGGGTTTCCTACAATCCCATCTGCCCGTTTCCTTCTTCCTTCTCTTCCAAGTTCACAATGAACTGGATGCAGTTCTGTTGGGGCAGAAAAGTTCAAGGTGAGAGAGCTACTGTTTAAAAATCAAGCGTGCAATAATCTGCTCCTAAAGTTGTGGCTTTATTTTTATCACATACTCAACACTAATGTGCTCTCAGAAATGGGTTTTTAGGCAATATTTGGTTTTTAGACACAGTGGCTGCATTTTTGGCTACATTTACTTAAACACTATACCTCACTTGAGTACAATCTTAAGGCTTTAGTTAAGGAAACTTTCACACAATGGAGATATGACAAGCGTTGAAATATATCATAATGTATGAATGTAAATGCAAGTTTCAACACAATGGCTCAGTGGTCTTCAAATCAGAATATAGGTGATTTGATCCCCAGCACTTGGAGTTGAAAGGTCCTTGGGAAGATAATGACCCCAATATACTTATCAGTGTGTGATTGTAGAGAAAAAAGCACAGCATATTAGGGCAAATATAAAAGAAGTGCTCTTTCTTTGAATGGCTGACAGAGCAACACACTGTAAAAGCACTTTGTAGAGCTTAGATAAGGTTAAAAGACATTAAATAAGTGGAAACTATTTCAAGATAACATAGGTTGTTTTAGCTACTTACATCAGTCATCAGCGTGTAGTCACATTTCAAATCCCTTCAGCACCACAAAAAGGGAATTTTTTTCTTCACTTCTCACATGGTTTCATGTCAGTAGAAGTTCAGCATAAAGATACACAGATGATGGTGTGTCTGGAGAACATGAAAGAAGTGAGAAACAAAGCCATGACAGAAAAAAAGTAGTTTAAAGTATGTCCACCATCAAGATGTTGCTTTTAATACTGTGATAATAATCTAATTATTTCATATATAGCATTATATCAATGAGCACCACCAGACATGTGCTTATCTTATAGGGTTAATTACATTTTAATGATAATATTATGTAATTTAACCTTATTGTTTTGCATGTAGGACTCCACTTGCAATGTTTACTTTGCTGTATTTTTTTCAAGATTACAGGGTGGTGCAGTAGCTAGCATTGTCACGGGATAAACATGCTCCCTCACACTTACACTCCATTTACAATCGCCTATCTAAGATTATCTAAGATTTTTGTCTACTTGTAAGATAAAGTAGTGTTGCATTGTGTTTGGGGGTTAAAATCTATTCAAATTACAACCATTTCCTTCTTGTAGATGAACAGTATGCTTTTATGTTTTGTTTAGTTTTATTTAGTTTTCTTCTGTATGGAGTTTGCTTTGTCATTGTCCTTGATCTTTTTTAATAAATGTTGTAAGTGTTAAGATATTTTCAGGAAAATTTGTATTGAAATCTGCATCAATAAAAACTTTGCTTTAAAAGCTTTTTTAATATATATTTTATGATCAGTTCACAACTCCCTGTTAAGATGGTTTTAATTCTCACATTTGTGTAATTGCTTGTTGGGTCATTCTGGATCTAGGGCTTGTAATGGAAGATGATAATTTTGGGTTTATTTGCAGTAATTCTAGCACCTGTGATTAAAACTTCTATTGCTTTTAATTACATTTTATTACCTAGAATATAATAAAAATTATTAAATCACATTAAACTTCTTAATAAATGACGCAAATACATCACAATTCATTGCATCATGACTAACAGAAAAAAGCATTCCACTAGTAAAAAACCTGTCAAATACAGAAAGGTCTGTGTGAGGAGTTACAGGATCAACCCACAGTGTAGCTGATAACAAAAACCAATTAAAAGACACCAGCACAACAGAATCACCACGTCTCCTTTGAACAGCAGGTTAATCCAAAGTGAAAATACTCAGTGCTGCAGCTGACATTGTTTCTCTAATTACTCTGTGGATGAAAAAGTGAATTTCAGTGGCTACTTGCAGGTTATTATTGCCAACACTACAATACACACATAACCACTTATATCCGTTTGTGCTTGTTATGTAATGCTTGTTTACTAGGGGCTAAAGGTAAGCAGTCGTGACAGCATAAACGCCTGACTGGCAGTTTTCTGCCACGAGGTGAGTATAGACGGTAGTTTAAGCGGACAGTTAGAGCCTCATATTAGAGCCGACGGGGACAACAGAAGAGGTTTCTCCTAGCTTTAATTGCCTCTTTACATGGAAGAGAGGTTCATGGCATGTCAATCGCCCGTACCCTTTTTCTCCTCTCCTCACTTCCCCTCTTCAGTTCCTTATCCTCATTCTCTCTTTTTCAGTAGAAAGCTGTGATGGGTCACTGATCAGGATTAATGACCATGTCTGTCTGATTTGTTCTCTTATTCTTTTAGAAGATTTCCTTTCCCCTTCCTTCATGCTTGTGTGGTAGGAATTCAAAGATACTGTGTGGCTGATTGCAGAGCTGATTTTAATTAATTTATTTGAACACATACTTATACAAAAGAAAGTGAAACAAACACCTCTTTTAAGTTTCCTCAATTCCATCCCACCCCCTCACCCCAACCTCTATGTTTGAAGATTTCTGAAAGCAAGCTTAGGTGTACAGTTGACAGCAGGCTCTAGTGATTAAGTCTTTTCATTGGTTAATTAGCCCCTACAGCAGTTGCACGCAGACGAGGCAAACAAGGACTGACTCACCAAACGATCAAAGACGCAGCCTGTCAGGAGGCTCAAACACTCTCTGCACCTGTGGGACAGTCACACAGATACACACAAGCACACGGCTGCACCTGTGGGACGGTCTCTCTGTCTCTGTCTCACGCACACACAGGTACAAGCACACTCGTCAAGTGTAGTACCTGTGGGAGATTCCCCAGTGGCTCTTATTCCTGAGTTGAAGTGCCACACATTCACACTGGGACACATTTCAAAAGAACACACACTCGAAGATTCTCACACATACTAGCACGCACACACACAAACACACACTCCTCAAGGGAATATAGATTTTTAAAGAAATGCTACACAGATATGGGTGATGCGTCTCAAATGGGGGGAAAAAAAGGCTGATTTATGACTGTATAAAGGAAAAGCTTCTCTCTCTACTTCAAATAAGGTGTCAAGATAAGAGCGGTTGAAGACAAACAAAAATGCACACATGTACAAAAGCTCCTGCAGGTCATTTCCACTGACCCATCTTTAAATTGGCATTTAGCAAACGAGTTAACTATCTTAATTGCTAGTATTACATCTTCTTCAAAACAATGTTTTTGTTAAAGATGGTGACATTTATTATAAAATTAACTCTAAATCAAGCCTAATTTTTTCTTGACAAGGTTGCTAATGGATGGGTTTCTGTAGTTTCCATGGTTCCTGCTCGCATCTTTCGCTTGCTTGTGACATGCAGGAGCCAAAATGCTTAACTGAAGGCTTAAAAACAGTATTTTAATAAACAATGAGCGATGTCAGTGTGGCTACATCCATCTTATATATACACATTATGTAGAACAATGACAACATTAGTACAATGTGAGGAATAGGCTTCATTAGACTCCAGTTTGAGTTAAGTAAGTTAATTAACTTCCTCACTTTTATATATCAGAATCACTCCATGCTTGGGAAATTATAGTTCTTGTGTTGGGATGTGGTTATTGTCTATGTTTGAGGGCAGAGAGGGGAGGGGGGCACTGTTCAGTAGCCTCACCACCTGAGGGAACAGGCTGTGGACTATTCTGGTTCTGGCCTGGATGGACCTGTACTTTCTACATGAGTGTAAAAGGTGGATGAGGTGATGGGCAGGGTGGTGCTGGTCGAGCAGGATGTATTGCGTTTTTTCCTCAGACAGTGGGTGGTGGAGTTAGTGTAGATCATATCACAGCGTGCCATTTTGTTGGTGGCAAAGGTGGTATCTCCACAGAACAGTTTAGAAGGAATCACAGGTACACGCAGGGCCACATGTTTACTGAAACATGTGGTCGGATTTACTGAAATTTATTTGTGTATTACTGTTAGATTGTTTTTTTTCCTCCTCCTCTGCCCTACAAGTGTTTCCCGACAATTGCCAAGCCAACATTGTAAATAAGAATCTGTTCCTAATGTTTTGCCTAATAAAATAAAGGTTTTGAAAAATACAAAACATTTGTGGCATGATATTTGCTTAAACACCTGTATAATGGGATAGTTACAACAATATCAGCTGCCAAATGCTTGACTTAACAATGTAACTTATTTTACAAGCTATGTTTGAGATAATCTGACTGTGTGGAAAAAAAAGCGCCATTTCGAAAGGTTCTAATATTTCATAGAGTACAACAACCACAACATTTTTTGTCCATAATTTTGGTCCATTCTAGGATAAATGCACTGAGTAGGCTACCTGCTAAGAACCTTTGTTTTTATTAAAGTAGAAGCAGTGGAGACAAGGCAGTTGTAAAATTTGTTCACAGCATTTGTTGAGTTATGTTAGTAAAAGCCCTGAAAGGACAGTTGCTTAATGCCTAAACCAGGTAGCCCTCATTTTAAATCATTTATTTGTCTATTTACAGAGACTTTCATTTGGCATCCAGCTTAGTTCCAGTTATTGATCATCTTCTCCAGATTGTGCACACCCAACTTCACTGGTCAGTGTAAGGGGGAAGACACCGCGGTGGACACTGCAATGTTTTCAGTGTCAACATGTGACACATTTGTTCAATTTCCCGAAGGAAACAACAGTTACACAGCAATGGATGGAGGTTTTTTTGGGGGGGTAGCCAGCCACAGAGTTTCGCCAACATTTGAATCTGTGGCCGGCACTTCACCAAAGACTGCTGGATTATTAAGGGCTGGTACAACAAGAGATGCAACCAGGTGTTGGCTGAAAGGAGGATTTGTTCCTACAATCAAGGACCATGTTTCCAATCCTAAACCACAAGCTGTAAGTAAAACCGAACAAGTTGTCTGTTTTGTTTTGATAGTTAGTGTGTGAGCAAAAGTTAAACTAAACGAATTAATGCACATTTACTTTACCTGATTGCTACCTGCTGGTAACACACATGTAACAATGACCAGAAGGTTAGCGATCCAGGAAGAATTTATCCTGAGAATGCTCAGGAAGTGTTGCCTGGAGGCAAATCTGCTGAGAACCTTCTACCGTTCCACAGTGGAGAGTGTGCTAACCTACTGCATTACAGTGTGGAATGCTGGCTGCACTTGCACTGGAAAAGATAGGAAAGCTCTGCAAGGGGTCATAAAAGCAGCACAGAAAATTATTGGCAGCCTGAAAGACATTGCTGACACTCAGGGACTGAACAGGGTAAAGCAGGTCCTCCATCTGGTAGAAGGTTCAAGGTTCTAAGGCAATGCACAGACTCAGAAACACTTTTAACTCTTGGGCCATCAGACTGCTAAACAAAAAGGGACTACAACAATAAATAAACAATAAGTGCAATATTAAAATGATGAGGGGATAAGAGACTGTTTTTAGTGTCTTTTTTAGTATGTTTTTAGCATGATGTATATTTATTCATTGACTGATTAACTTATTGCACTATTGGGGAGGGAATTCTGAACCTTTCTCGTTGTAACATTCTGTGCAATAACAATAAGGCATATTCTTATTCTTCTCAACACTGTTGATGGAAATTCTACAACCAGGCGAAAAGCACCCCACTGATGCGCCACGTGAAACAACAGATGTACAAGGAGTGGCTAGAAATACAGCTAACTATAGTGTCAAAATGCATGAAAGTGATAGCAAATAGCATCATTACCTCATCTATTTCTTGGCAGCAAACGTTTTGCACCTCCATTGGCATTGTGGTACATGTGCCACATATACACCTATTAACATGGGGCAAGTAGTCCAAATATATTAGGCGAGTGAAGGACAGCAAACATTTATAGTACACAACTATTAGAGTATTGCTGGTTAGCAGAGTATTTACCAGATAATGTCCTGCCGCATTCGTTGCTGCAGGTTGCTGAGTTGTTCACTCTAGTTTTCAGGGTCTGATTCAGACTCAAACTATTGTTCACGAGTTCTGCCGCGGTTACAGTGCGCGCTCCCAACAACTACTTCCAGCAGTTGACCAATCAGATTCTGCTAGCATCAGGCGGAGTCGGGGCTCAGGGCGGAAGAATCTCATTCTGCTTGTTTCTGGCAGAGGCAGGTCTGAGTGGATCTATATAAAATAAAGGGGTATATGAAAATGCTGAATTTATTCCTGCCCTTGTGGACTCACAAATTAAAATAAATTAGCCTGAAATTAGCATAACAGAACTTTTAGCATGATTAACATCTCTGTGATAGATCAACACAGCTCCTGCCTATAGACATGGGGGGCATTTGGGGGACATTTATTTTGCAAAGTGTCAGATTTGATCTACAGTTAGATTCCCTAAAGTCTTAACTGACTACAAAGTTTCAATGTCCGTTGAGTGTCATGGTTGATTAGTTTTTTGTTTGTTTTGATCTTGGTTTATTTGTTCTGGGCCCCGTTTCAGAAAGCGGGTTTAGTGAAAACTCAGTTAGTTGACTCCGAGTTAAGGGAAACTCTGGGTTTTCGGTTTCACAAAGCAAGTTCAGTGTAACTCTGAGTCAGTTACTACAGCAACAGACTCTGTGAAGCTAACCTGCTTGCTGGCAGGTTTTCTCCAACTAACCCTGAGTTTCTCCTCTTTAGCTGCAGCCTGCAGACTGAAGGAAGTGTCAGACATTGCATGTCCTTTTCTTGAAGACCCAGATGATGTCGAAGAACAATTACTCTGCACATATCTATCTATCCCGCTTAGATGTTTTATCATTCCCGCATGATTTTTTTTTTTTTAAGCGTTATCGTTTTTTCTGCACAATCGATTTTGCATCTAAACAATATTCTCAGTAACATTTCAAACATATCCAGTAAGCTATAGTAAGATATGCTAAAATTATGCACTTATCATCCAATCATGCGTTGTGGCATGTAAAGAAGCTGAGTTGATTCTGATTTTGCATTAGGGTGACAAGAGGGACACAAGTGACTTTCAAAAAGGGTTGATTGTCAGGGCATAGGTGGCAGTTTCAGTCACAAAGATGCTCAACTGGCTGATGTTTCAATAGGACAAAGTGACATTTGCATTTAGATATATAGGGAAACATCGGTAAATAGGGTCAGACAACTCTTCCTTAGGTAACTGTCATGTAGGATGGGATCAGACTGTCAACGAGAACAATCTGCCTACAATTAGGGACGTTCTAGCAGGGTTGCAGTGCAGAAACAAATACAAAACACCAAATGAAGAAATATCTTTTGAGAATATTAATACCAAGATACATTCAAGCAGAGATACAAATGTTTAATAGGTGGAACACTTGAGATAAAAAGTAATGCTGCTCACGCATCAACTCAGTCAGCTATTTTCTGCCAGCTCACATTGTTGTGCTGCCGCTACCGTATTACTTTTTTCCGAAATATATGATCACATTCTGCATATGCACTCGTTAATATTTCTAACTCCGCTGGAGAAAAATGAGTGGAGAGACTCATTTTTTCACCTATAGCCATGGTAAATCGTGTTATTCATGTTCCATTAATGAGGGCTTTTTTTCTGTCCATGCATGCACTGGACTCAGGGGTAAGTTAACTCAGAGTTGATTGAACTAATAGTTATCACCTGTTCTGAAACCGAAAACTCTGAGTTGGACAACCCAGAGTTGCGCTTTTAACTCAGAGTTTGTTGAATCCGTGTTCTGAAACAGGACCCTGGTGTTTGGTTTCTGTTGCTTATGCTTTAGGTTTTTTATTTAGTCATGTTTAGTCCAGTTGTCCTGTTTCCCTCATTGTGCTCTGTATTTTCTGATCCTGGTTTGTTATTTACCTAGTCAACATTTAAAGAAGTGGAGAAGATAATGTGTACAGTTGTTGAATCAGCTGTAACACAGTTATAAACAGAACATTTAAAAAAACATTTAAAACAAGAAAACATACAGCAACATCAGCACAAAACAATGCTGATTATTGTAGTAGCACCAAACGTCAATACTTCACTTGGCATGCATTTTATTTAAACAGGTTAAACTTTATGCATCTGATTCATTTTTAAGTAGACAAACATTCATTGTTTTCAAGTCTGAAACCTTCCTAGGTTTCAGACATGTTTAGTCATTGTATTTGGTTTTTGGTCCAGTATTTGGCTAGTAAAAAATGTGCTTTGTGTTACTGTATGCATGATAACAAGACATTTTCTCCATTAATTTTTCTTTAATCATGTCAATGCTGTTGGGATATAGCTAGGGATACAGCGATACTATGTGTGTGTACTCTTACTTGGTATTAAAAAACGTGTTTGAAACTACAGAGCCCAATGCTAATGTGAAAAAAAAATAAATAAATCAGAATCTGACACAAAACAAGAAGAAGCTGATTTTGGGTATGTAGGTGCTTTGTCACAGCGGTGAAATTAATCCATGAAAAACACATTTTCCTCCTTATTTATAAATAGTCTGACAGTTTTCAAGCCTTATATTTAGAGGATGGTCACAGGATGACCCATTTGATACATCACACAATTCAGCGTCTAACATTAACAACCACATAGCTCAATTAGCTTCTTTATTCCATGTTGTGATGCATTTGCTTGGCTTGGTCCCATTACCAAAATCTGTAGACGGGTGGGTTATTGGCAAGTTTTAAAAGATTACGCAGTCTTCACTATTTGTCAGGAGAAGCAAAGATTCCTTTGGTGACTTTTTTGCTTTGTACCCCCCCTCCCCCACCTGTACACAGCATTAGTCAGACATAATGCAGCATATTGCATGTGCTTGAGATGTTATTGAATTAGCATGTTACCATTCTGTGTAGGTTGTGAATCAAAGCAGGCTGAAGCAATGGTTGATCTTTATAAATAAAAAGTACTGAAATTATAAGTAGTAAAGCTCTCATATCTTCTTGATTATGAATAACATTATTTCTTTGCAAATACAGCATTGCTATATTTTTTACTGAAGACATTATGTCATTGTAATGTTATTAATTTGTTTTTTTAGCTTTGTTTGTTTATCAAAATTAAAAAACATTAGTTACAACCTTATTGAGCCCGTTCACAGATGAAGACTTACTTAGGCAGCTCTACCATGTATACTTGCAAATTGTGTTCTTCTCATGTGTTCTTCTTAATGTTTGTCAAAGTCTGAAAAGTGTGCAACCATTCTAAAGGTTCTCTGCTATCTATCACTGTAAATAATGTTACATATTTATCCCAAATATGTCACAGACAAAGACTACAAAAATATAAACCAGAAAATAGTCACTTAAGTTACAGAAAAAGAAAAATGTTTAAGTCTGGCTTCTGGTGGTGTCTATCAACAACTTACCATGATACCAAAATCACAAATTTATGCTTTAATTAAATAAAAACAAAGGTTTTAATCAGTCTTAGAAAATTTCATGTTAAGAATAAGGAAGTTAACCATTGGCTCACATCTTTTTTATGAGGTGCTCATTGTGGTGGACAGTTGATAAGCAGCTAACATTTATCAGCTTTGTATGCTGTTATAGAAATAATTTAGGGCAGCATGACTTCATGCAAGCCTGCATAAGCCTGATGGTCAATTGCTTCAGTGTCATTTGTGACAAAATAATAGTTTCAATTCTGATTTTGAATGCTGTTGATGGACACCACAAAGGAAGGAGCACACTAAGCATAGCAGCCTTATTGCTAGAAGCTGGCCCACAGCACTAAAGAACAGTAATGGTTCTAATTCCAATAAAGAGAAAATTCCAAGGTCACACTGTGAACTTCCTCCCCATCAGAAGACCACAAAGACTGGCTGCAAGAGTGCATAATATCCTCACAGCTATTTTTACCCTCAAATTAAAATCTATGACATGTTGAAATGACTGCAGTGTGCAAGAGGGGTATTCAAAGCAGACACTAATGACGCTTATTAATGGCGTGAATGAAGTCTTGACAGGTCGTGTGTCATTCTGCAGGCAATGCTCCACTGGCATAATGGCTAATGTAAGTGGGGATAATTATATATATTATACCCTGTCTTATGGTATTTTGGCAGGAGTATGAGGAGCCAGGCAGTTAGAGAGGAGAGTGAAAGCACTTGCTCTTTTTGAGACAGAGATGTGCATGTGTGGTTTGTGTGTGCACACACGCTTATATGTGTTCAGCTCTTCTCCAACGGTCCAGGAGGATGAATGAATGTAGGACAATAGCACCAAACAGTGGTTGAACAAGACAGATGTACAACACAACAACAAGATCTGCACTTAAGCATTTAATGCCCAGCAACAATGTGATGTTTATGGTCACTAAGACAGCGTGTTTGAGAGTTTAGATCAATCTAAGTAGAAAAACCCAGAGAGATAAATGGCCGTCTTTGACAGAACTAATGTAGTTCACATTGGGAATGTGATAAAGTATGTACGTGTGTATGATGTATTGGGGTTTGCTTGCCTCGTCTAAGACAGAGAGACAACTAATGACCATTAAAGGCCCCAAGCTTTACAGAAGAGCCTCATAGATCAGAAGAGAAAGTTAGGTTTGAAAATAAATGAATACCATAAAATGGAAGGATCACAGAGTAAAAATGAATAAAATATCATTTATAATATGATAATATATAATATATAATAAAATACATAATTTAGAATAATAATATAATATTAAATTAAATTAAACATAAACTTAAATATAATACAAATTTAAATTAAATTAAAAATACTTATCATATTTTATACAGAAAGGCCAAGTAAATACAAACTGCAGAAATGAGGGAGAGTAGCTCTACTGCACACACCCTTAAGCTGAGGACCCAAGAGGGTCATCCAAGAGGGGTTCAGAGGTGAGTTGCTGTTCCTTAAAGAAACCATCTGAGGCGATTCAGCCATCTGATCAAGATCTGTATGCCTCCCAGGAGAGGTGTTTTGGACATGTCCCATAGGGCGGAGCCTAGAGGCAGACCCTGGATGGCTATAGAGATTATATTTATCTGTAAGATGGTTTAGGAAAGCCTCAGTGTACCCCAAAAACAGCTGAAGGAGGTGGCTGGAGGATAGAGGGTCTGGGGATCTATGCTCAAACTACTGCCTCTGCAGCCTGATCCTGGATAAGCATTAGAAAATTAATAGATTAAAAAATAAATCATTGGAGTGCACCTGTTGATTCACAGTCAGTCCTCACTCTCACTGAGGGCTAAGAGCAGTGAATGTCTGTTGTGTCTCTTGGAAAGCTGTGAGGGGCTGGCATGGAGGCAGTAGGGGATGGATGTATGGCTTACCAGTTCCCTCCTCTCTGTCATGTTGGCAGGAGAGAGTTGGCTAATTGGAGGCCCGGCAGTAAAAAAACATACCCAAGGTTCAACCTGGAACAAGGAAAAAATGAAGGTGGGAAGAGAGGAGGAGCAATAGAGGAAAAAGGGAGAGAGAGGGAAAGGGTAACTTATGCTCAGTGGGAATTAACAAAGCACTTAGTAATTAAATCTAAATTGACATTCTGGTAATTAGCCTCTTGATTAGGAGCAATAACACAATTAGCCAACCAGTCTTTGCTAATTGTTAATTAGTATAAGCAAAGTTATTGTGTGTGTGGCAGAGGGAGGCATGTAAAAGAACAAATGTTAATCTGTCTCTCTTTCAACAGCCGCGTCCCTTCTCTTTCTTCTTGCTGCCTCTCTATTGAGCTACCAGGCAGGTTCATTGCCTTTCTCTTCACTTCAGCTGCATTCAGAGGCATCAGTCAGTAATTAGCTAAAAGTCTTATCAAGGATATCATCAGAGAACAAGCTGAGGCAGCTGTGCTGGCACATCTCCATGTCTGCCTAACTTTACTGAAACATTCCTCTTCTCCGCAGCATGTCATATGGGGGTATTTGTTCTGAATAAAGATGTGATGTGGATTAAATACAATCATAAAAGGGGGAAAAAAGCCGCGGTGCTGGAGATGAATCTTAAGGAGATGTAATTCATCTAAAAGGTTTTAGTTGATGAGGCTGAAGAATAGAACACCTCATTAAAGTCAGAGAGGAGAGAAGACACAGGAGATGAATGGACAAAAAAGATGTAGAGGAAGTGGGATTTACATTGGTCACAGGTGAAACATGGGCTGTTTTTCAAATAACGTGGACTTAGCAGAACATAATATCTCATTTACACAGCGGCCTTACACAAACCTAGAGTAAAGGAAGCTATTTTAGACATTTTATAAAAGATAGACAGAAACTAAGAAACTTTTTAGCCACCTCTTCACCTGTAAACAGAGCAGTTACACTTCACTAGTAAACATTCTTAATCTTCTGGAACTTGGCCAAATCATCCATCCACTGGTCAAGGAGCTACAAGACACACAGTGATATCAGCAGCCCCACATATACAAATATGCATAGGTGCACACAAAAATGCAGTCATGTGATGGTTACTGTGTGTGAGTGTGTGTGCATGTGTTTTTGGAAGGATGTATACAAGATCACGGACCCAGCTCCAGATTAAGCCAGTCTCCCAGCACAAATATTTGGCAGCAGGATGAGCTGTCTCAGGACGCACTGGCACATGAAATTAACCAGGAAAGGTGAAGGTTCCAGCAGAGCTAAAACCCACCCTGCTGAGAGGAGAGACACATGGGGAGAAAGAGGTGGGGAGGCAGCCCTTCGGTACCACTATAAACTCAGCTGCAGGCCAAGAGACTGACGGGAAGATTTTGGATAAGTTAGCCTTGCTCACAATGAATTTACACATTCAAATTTCTTGTAATGAAATTTACAGATAAAAAATTTTAAAAAGGAAATGTGTTAGTGGGTTTTGAGTGAGTGTGTGTGCTTGTGCGAGTGTGTGTAGGTGTTATAGGGCCTGTCTTTGCCTTGGCTCCTGCTGTGTCCCACCCACTGTGGCTCTAATTGGATCCTTATTACCAAGCTAGCCACTATCCCTGGAATGATGGATTCATACCACGCAGAATTCCATTAATCATTCCTTATTCACAGTCCACTCCGAGAAGAGGGCAAATTCATTTCTTGGCATGCCGAGCGGCCACTCTAATGAATATTCATGAAAGGAAATTTGGGGTCAGGCCTAATAAGGGAAGTAATTTGTAATTTGTGCTTTTTCCACTCAGGTCTTGTTCAGCAGGTTAACCTATAGAACGTGTTGAACAGACAGAAGCTGAGGGGACACACCAGAACTCGCACTTAAACATACTGTGTTTTTACTCTAAGCCTGCCAGAAGGAGTCATGTACATTTTCAGTCAACGTTTTTAAAACATTGGTCCAATATTGGCAATTTTATGAGAAATTTATGTTTAATGACACCCAAAAGAGAAAAAAATAGCTTCACATGAGTTAAAATAATTCAATTGGTACTAAAATATGATCTGTATAAGATCAAGGCCACACAAAATAAACAGACCTTTTCGGTGTATCTTTAGAAAAAAAAATCTCTTCATTTAAAATTGGGACTGCTGTTGCTGGGGCCCTACAGCTGGAGTAAAACAAAGAATGAAAAATGGCTTTAATTTTTAGAAAATGGTGCGTCCTTCCTGCCTGACCAAACAAGCCCTGTAGACTGTTGAACACTTTGTGTGGAATCTCTTTTAAATAAAACAGCTGCTTTAAAAGAAAATAACAAGCTCCTCTGCTCTGCTTCCACATCACAGCACTTCACCCCCAAAAGCATTTTTATTACTCCTTCTGAAATTATGCCCACCTGGCATCACTTAAAGTCACTTAATTAATAATTTATCAATACATTTGAAGTGATTAAAATTCATGACCAGAAAGTGTTTTTAAAATAGTGCCCTTACACCCTGAGGGTGTCCAATCAGTGAACTGCGTTCGTTAGATCAGGAAGGAATAATTAATTGTACCTGAATGTTTAGCAGGGTCAGGCAGTGGGGGCAGGATGCCTACGGTTTTGTGTGTGTGAGAGCGTGTGTGTATGTGTTTATACCGTGCACGTGTGTTGCGGAGGGGAGTTGTTGTGCATACATACTAGCTGGTTTTGGATCACTTTTCCACTGAGGTGGATACGGCCAGAACCATTTCATTTCAGCACTTATTAAACACACACATTCACTTAAATGCACACATTTTTCTAGCAGCATCCCATAATTTTTTCAGCCACCCTGTCATCACCTTCCTGTCGTTACTGCCCTTCCTTTTTGTCTCCATCATTGGCTTCTCTTAGAGAGGTGAACAACCATTAAGTAACCATGATTTAGACTTGATGTCAGAGATGTGTCACTCACACCGACAGACGCACACAAAAGCTTGACATGATTAACAGCTGGGAGGCTCCTCACCGGCTCAGCACTGAGGTAGCACATGCACGTGGAGACACGTCCAGTGCGAGTGCACCTGCACAGATCTGGAAAGCAACTAAGACGATTTACTCAGGCACTTGACATGAGACCGATGTTTTGTTTGAAGGCCTTAATTTGTTTTTTTATGCACATTTTGATTTCAGAAACAAACAATAAAAAATGCAATTAAAAAAAAGGTTTCACTAATAAGCAGTTAATTATTAGTAGACTATAAGTTAATAGTTTAACATGCAAAAAATATGTATGTGCTTATTAGCCTCTTGGATGTGTTTGATTATACCAAGTCAGTAAAAAAAAAATTTTTCACGTCACTTTTCTTTCTGTTGATCATTTAAAGTTCTTTCTGAATTGTTGATGAACTAATAAGACAAATGGAAAAAACAAAGAGGGATACTGTCATTAAAATAATAAAGAAATACATATTAAAAAAAATAGATAAATGCAGAATGTAAGATTATGGAAAATAACCATTTAGAACTAGTTTAATGTATGTAATGTATCCCTACCTTGGTAACCTGTAACTTCAAGATGCTGCTCACAGGTTAACGCATCAATAATTTAACACTCTAAAGCGTATGGCTCTGCATAACGAGCCCTTTCACTTCTTCTGGTTGAACATATTTTGCTGTTAATAATTTCACACATTCAAAAAGTTGTGCACATTATGCATATTATGATTGTTTTTTTGTTGTTTTTTTCTTACATTTTTGCCACATTGCTTTTTTTTGAAGAAGCACAGACCGGCACTAATCTATGTCTGTGATATTTAAACTTGAGTCACGCTGAGCCAGGCACCGAGGAGACCAAAGAAACGCAGAGGACTGGCAGAAAAGCATTTCTGCAAAGCAAGACAAATGCTACTGAAGTTCTAAATAAGGAACATGGAGTGCCCTGCTGTGGAGGTGAGTAGACTGGTCTGTGTTTTTCCGTCCTCTCATGTATAATACATCTCTCTCTGTTTCACCTCAAGGTTCAGAAGCCCAGGGCCCCAGAGACCAACACAGTCTTTTAAAGATATGTGCTCACTTAATCACTGAAGAAATGGGCCCCTAGAGCTAGCCTAATATTATAATTAATTAATTCAACCAAAAAGGGGTATTAAATTTCCTCCCTCTCAGGGTATCAGCTGAATACATTGACCTTTGTGGAAATCGCCCTCTAATTCAAATCAGGTTGTTGAGACGTTTACAGACCAAACTTGTTTCTTTTTCTTTCATCTCGTCTTTTGGTTCTCTGCAAGAGTTTGTTTAAAAAGCTTCATATGTGAGGATGAAGGCTGTGTGTGTAGGTGTGTGGGTGTGTGTGTGTGTGTGAGAGAGAGAGAGAGAGAGAGAGAGAGAGAGAGAGAGAGAGAGTGTGTGCAACTTTGTCCATACTGTTCCTCCATTTTGTGTCTTCCCAGATCTGTGCTGCGTGAGTGTGTTTTTAAAAGTGCATGTGTGAGTGTGAGTGATCCCTAGTTATATCTTCCTGCTGTAACACAGAGAAGAACAGAAACTTTTCTTATTACCAGAGTGGTAGAATAGCAGGCAGCTAAGTCTCTGTCTATCTCTGTGTCTCTCTCAGCGGTGCCGCTGACTCCCCAGTGTACTCGGGGTCTTCAGTAACTCTGACTGAAGTTCAGAGGGGTTAGGTAGTATACTCAAGAGGAAGGGGGGAGACGAGAGGAGGAGAAGGAGGGGGAGGGTTAAGTAGGATTGGAACAGTGGCAGTTTTAAAACAGAACTTTAAATCTACACCTACGAGAGAGAGAGAGAGAGAGAGAGAGAGAGAGAGAGAGAGAGAGAGAGAGAGAGAGAGAGAGAGAGAGAGAGAGA
>JBAMHW010000003.1:28675458-28718247 GCA_037177495.1 Rhadinocentrus ornatus
CTTTAAATCTACACCTACGAGAGAGAGAGAGAGAGAGAGAGAGAGAGAGAGAGAGAGAGAGAGAGAGAGAGAGAGGACAATGGCGTCATGTGGCGTGCCGTTATCTTCAGGTGTCTGAAAGTCGGGAGACGGGAGGATGAGAATAAAAAGAAGCTTGAAGAGGGGCATACATGTGATAAAAAGCTGTAGGCTGTATAATCTGTGCTGCTTTTCAGGGAGGAATTGAGAAAAGAGTCAAATCTTTGCAACCTTTAGTTTATAAGTTCATGGAAACAACTTCCCACTCACAACAAGACCAAATGAAATTGAAGAGGATTTGCAAGATGGATGGATGAATGGATGAGTGGATGAGTGGATGGCTGGGTGGATTGGCAGCTAGAGAAACAAACACAGCAAAAGAACAAATAGATCTCTGAAGCTTAAGTTAAAATGAATCCTGTGCAGTGAACCGTAGGCTTGTTAACAATCTTCATGGTGTTTTAGCATTCAAGGACGGTAATATACGCCATCGTGTGAGATTGTGCTCAAGATAAAGTATATTAAAAAAATAAATAAAAAAAACCTGCAATAAAACAGGATTCATCACTTTCATGGTCACTCCATCAACTACTGAAGAAAAGGTTAACCTTCAAGATGTGTCAAATACAATGTGATGTGCATTATTTATCTTAATAATGATAAGCTTAATTTAGCACCTTTTCATTCAAGCCTCAAAACTGAAAGATGTTAAATGAAAATGTGTGTTTTCCATCTTTGATCATTCAAACGGATGAACAACAGTTTGCCAATTATGTTCCCGGGCAGCCGTCTGGTGGAATTTAGAGGATGACACCATGTCTTAATTTCACAAAGGTTGCATGAGATGTTCTTTCTGCCGGCGGATGACATTCACTGCATTTCCAAACAACATATTCATTTTCAGCACTGAGAAGTGTCAGCCGGGCCTTGTTTGTCTTTTGGCTCAGTGATGTTGAGCTATGTTGTGGATCACTACCTCCCCCTACTGGCCATGTAGGAGAAGAATTTATTTCTATTAGTGGGTAAACTATTAACAGTTTTTTTTTTTACATTTTTTTTACATCTTTTTAAGAATCTTAAAAAGTAAATACTGTTTTGTTTTAATCATAAATTATGGGTAAACCTCCATCCAGGTTACTCCTTCTCTTTCCTATTTTTTCACTATAGTCTGAATAAAAGTTAAAGAGAATGATACAGACTAAAGCCCACCCTACCACCGCCCAATCCTCACCTCTCCTGCAGCTCATCTCTTCACCTCCACATACATGAAAAGGCTGATCCATCCCTGCCACTGCTAATGGCGTGGACATTATTCATCTCTCCAGCCAATTTGAGCTCCTTTTCTTTCAGGAATAGAGGCACGAAGGGTTGAGAGGAGTCAGCGAAGAGTATTAAATATGTAGAGGAAGATGAACAAAAGAGCGGCAGAATAAAGAGGGGCAGGAGAATTGGGAATGAAGAAGGACAGGAGGTGTGTGGCGACAATCTCGAGATCAAGTTAGCAGGACGATGTGTGGAAGAGACTGAAGAGGGATGTGGCAGATTTGTCTTTTTGACTGCATTATGTAAGCTCTTAATTTTAACATCAAATTCTTTTGTACAATTCTGTGAAAGAAAAGAAGTGCAGGAACTTTTGGTAGAAAGTGAAAAATAAGTAGACAGACTTCAGGAAAAAAAGCAATTTTATTGATATATGGACTTAAAGTAGAATCAATGAGTGTAGCTCATCTTATTATGAGGGTTTTTTAAAAGTAAGCCATCAGGTCTTACAAGAGTTTCTATGTCTACAAAAGCTATTAAAAAAGTGCCTACAATCCCTATTTGTGTGGTAAAAGCTGGTATTCTGTGGTGAGTTGCAGTCTGCTTGTCAGAGAGAAAGTGTATGTTGAGTGGCCTAGTGAGGAGAGATCATAAAGAAGATTGTGATTGAGGGTGCCTTAATGGAGGACGGATCAATAAGTAATATCAGCACGTTTTAATTCCAAGCAACATGCATAAACCTTTACCAACTTCACAATGTCACTCAGTGTTCATAAAAGTTTTCCCTTATATCATCTTGGACAAAAGGAGATAAATCCATTAAAAAGTCTTCTCAGTTTTATAGCCCTTCCTCTTCCCTCAACCCCCCCTTCTCCTCATCTCCATTTTGATGTCTGTCTATTAGCAGAGGGTGAGGCCTTTCCTGCTCTCCCATCCAGGGGCTAAATTAGCTCAATCAGCCCCCTTTCACCTCTCTTCCGCGGGCTTCAAGCTGAGTGACACACTGCTCCCCTGAGATGTAAAGAAGACTCACATACACACACACCAAGCCCAGCAGCTATGGAGGGAGGAGGCAGCTTGTAGAAAGAAGTATTGGTGAAGAAGAAGAAGGATGAAAAGAAGGATCGGTTAGAGGAGAGAATGAAACTTAATTTAGCCCCAGTCCTATAGAGGTTTCAGCACTGAACTTTATTTCATTATTTCACTTTCCCCACTTCCTCGTGTCTCTCTGAAGGGCAAAGAGGCACTCAAGGTAATATGCCAAACCTACTTCAAACATGCCTATCCATCAAGAAAAGACAAGAAAAAACAGAGAACTTTTCCAATGTGCCTCTTCTGACTCAGCCTCCAGCAGACTACACCAGGTCCAAACTCTGCATTTCCGTGCCAACGTTGCTTAAATTGCACCTTCATGTTTGATTTGTCTCGACCCTTCCCCTCCTTTTCTCTCACTAAACAGCCACCCAAGTATCTGTGGAAGTGCAAGGCAGGCATTTCTGCAGCAGTAATAGC
The DNA here is from genome assembly GCA_037177495.1 of Rhadinocentrus ornatus. Lineage (NCBI taxonomy): Eukaryota > Metazoa > Chordata > Actinopteri > Atheriniformes > Melanotaeniidae > Rhadinocentrus > Rhadinocentrus ornatus. Next base: position 28,678,249 of record JBAMHW010000003.1, read on the forward strand.
AGAGCCAGAGTGTCTGTGTGTGTGTGTGTCTGTGTGTGCGTATTGGGAGGAGGGAAGATGGGCGAAAAGGTGGTGATCGGAGTGAGCCATAAGATCTACTCCTTGCAGCTCTACAGGGATTTATTAAACTGGGAAGTACATTAGCATCATAAAGACCCAGGAGAATGGGCCTGTGGATGGGGTGCAGACACCATCACCACACTTAAACATGCTCTGTGGTATCAGTGAGTGCGTGTGCTTGTGTGTATGTGTGTGGATAAGGAAAAAGATTACCCCGATTTAACTTAAGAAAGGCTGTTAAACGGTTTATGGATCATCTCAAAGCAGCAGTGGACTAATACATCAGGGGACGTTGGGAAGAGCTAAGAAAGTGGAAATAAAGATGCCAACAAAAGGAAGGCAGATGACATATGACCACTATCAACTCTGAGAGAAAATAGTAGAAATTTACAAACTGACATCAGTAACTTTTATTGTCAAAGCATTTATCCTTTCTTGCAGAAGATGTAACAGAACAACTGTTTTGAAATGTTTGTTTTAAAGCACGTCATTTTGATTAAATCGATTTTCAAAAAGCTGTGCAGCTTTTCTCTGCTTGATTATTGAGAAGAAGCAAAAAAAATTGTAGTCACTATATCAGTATTAGAAAAAATAAAATAAATTGCACATAAACACAGGCCTTAATAGTTACGGCAGCTGAGGAAAAGGCTGTGATGTAGATCTCTGGAGCCCCCTGGTGGGTGAAAGATGTAAGCACTTCTGTCTTACTGGCTAAAAATTAAACGCTGACAATTGTGGACAGAAATGTGTTTAATTTTACTGCATTATATGCAAATTGGTCAGGATTTAATTATATATCACATAAACTGCTTTTAAACTGTTTTCTCATTAAGTCTTCACAGATTTTTTTCAGTCATTAACTGTAAATGTAGTTATTTACAGTAAATCACAGTAGCTAAATGATTTTTTCAACCATATATACTCTTAGTATTTTATGCTTACATTCGGTTTAGAGACAGAAATTAGGGAGTTGAATCGGGGGGCTTCTTTGTCTGTGTGTATACATGTGTGTGCGTGCAACTGTGTGAACATTGTTATGTAATCTATTTTGACGTGTGTAGAGGCTCATTTTATTTTTAATATGCATGAATTGCTTTTTTTCATGTAAAGCACTTTGTGTTGCCTTCAGCATGAAAAGTGCTTTTTAAATAAAGTTTGAATTTATATATTTTAAAACATTTTTTTAAGCATCTGGGTTGTGAATGCTGACAAGTCCCACTGGAAGAAGACCCCGGAGAAGACCCAGGACACGCTGGAGGGACTACATCTCTCAGCTGGCCTTGAGAAGCCTTGGGATCCCCTTGGACGAGCTGGCAAATGTGGCCGGGGAGAGGGAAGTCTGGGCTTCCCTGCTTAGGCAGCTGACCCTACGGCCTGACCCCGGACAAGCAGTAGAAAATGAATGGATGGATGAAATTGATAAGTACTTTCTAAACCCCTTAATAATTTTTCATGATTTCATAAATTAATTTGTAACAGACATGAAATGATGTTGTTGTTTTTTTTTGTTTTTTAAACTTACATTTAATGTTTCTTTAAAAAAAAAAAAAACAAACTTTCAACTCTATCAGCTTGGAACTGAATTAGAAACTCAAGGAATATGCAGACCTTAAAAAGCAGATTTCAAAACACAAATTGGCTTTGCTTCACTTCAAAGTCCATTTCCAATGTTTGTACACTCAATGCTTAAGGTTGCTCAGTCACATTTATGTAAGTTGCAGCCTGCAGCTGATCAACTTATTGATTATATTTGTGGTGCTACAAGTAGCTAGACATCAAACTTTTTTAAATTTAAAGGAACTGACTTACAATAATGTGGCAGTGAGATTTAAAAAAAAACAAAAACAAAACTATCACATACGTATTCACAAGCCCAAACACAAGAAAAAGCACATGCATGCACACACATACACACACCTGAAGTCATATTAATAAAAAAAAAAAAGAAAACTTAAAAAACACCAAAAAGACAGTGAATGGATTCTGGTAAAACATTTTATATTTTCAGTTAACTCAGAACCACTTTTCCCTGTGTGGTTGCCCTGCAGAACACCCTCAAATGGAAGAACAGAGGAGGTCTGATGAGCTCTTTGGAGTGTTGGCTGAGTGGCTGTGCAACAGTCAAACTGCAGCAGAAAGGCACAGATCTGGACAACAGCAAATGCAGAGTCAGTGGTACAACACCAGATAATCACAAAACACTGGTTCAGACTTCCTCTAAAGTTGGTCATCTCCAGTCTCCATGGATAACAGTCAGGGAGGAGGGAGGCAGGTGGGGGAAAAATTCTGATGTAATTCAGTCTGACCGGAAACCTTACATTCATCAAAGGAGCAATTTCATTTCAGTAAAATTACAGAATCATCTTTTATGTGTTTGGCTCCAAATTAAAACATCTAAGCAGAGGAAAATAAAATCCCAATCATATAAAAAAACAGTGTCTTTAATGTACATTATGTCTTCCTCTTTCATTTGATATTCAGAAGATTCTAAATGTTTTCCCACTACTTCTCCTGTGAATCATTGGCTTAAATGCATTTCCAGAGCATTTCCAGAAAACGGCTCTGTAAAAAAAAAGAGGGCAGTTTTGGTATAAAACAAAACTGAAACAACAAATACAAATAAAATACAGTTAAGTGGCTTAGTGGCATACAACATCTGAAACAAATCATATTCAATGTACAAAGAAGAAAAATAAAATACTTTCCAGTGCTTTGGGAGGTACAATAAACAACAAACTCTAAAATAAAGAAAACAAACACTTCTTTTAATCAAAAAAAGGAAAAAAAAATCACCATAACTCTTTTTCTGTTTTCTAATGTTATAATTTATGATCAAAAGCCATAACAAATCAAAGTCAAGCCCCAGGTCTAACTCAGCAGAGATACAGCCCAGGCTCACCACAACCTGTTCCAACCATCACTGTGACAACTGGACTAATGAATTACCTTTAAATGACAGCTTGAACGGCGACCTTAGCTTTTACCTCTGCAGCTGGCACTTTTACTTTAATCACAAAGAGGGAGGCGGCAGCTGTGAACAGGCTTATATAAAAACAGCTTCAGGGCACACTGCAATTTATTTACATGTATCCATGCACAAGAATGTGTCTGGTAGGTTGAGTGTCTGCATGTTTAACGTATGCGAGCTGTATGCTAACTTTCTCATTCTTTTTTTCCTGTCAAACCGCATCACTCCTTTCTTCTCATGGGCCTCTTGCACAAAACCAACAAAGTAAAAAAAAAGAAAGAAAATGAACAGTTCATCTTTTCTGCCAAACAGAAGCTAAATGCATTAACCGGCATAATTGAATGTGATATTGAATCTAAGGCTGTAAATAAACCCAAACTTAAAAACATAACGAGGACCAGCTGCATAAATCAAAAGGCACACACAGGTAGGGGCTATGCACCCCACTTTGATCCTGCTTCTGTCTTCTGTTACAGTACCTGAGTTCGACACCTCTGAGAATTAGATGTTAATGCTGATTTTTGATCATTGTTGGATTTCCCTCAACCTTTTCTCCAACACCTTTAACTGTGTTTTCATGTGAAAACCATTTCCTGGTCTTCAAACACTGTAGAAAAGGGAGTGAAAAGAGTATCGAAAATTGGGGTTGGTAAGGTGTGTATATATGTTAGTGATAACACATGATTTTGGCTAAAAGTGGGGCCAATGTAACAACAGGCTTTATCTAGAGCTACATTTTTTTTTTGCCTCCAACAGTTCATTGTCCATCCTCTGAGTTTTTAAACGCGGAAATTTAAAGAAATACACTCCAGATCCTTGATGAACATTAAACAGCTAACATCTGAGCCAAAAGAAAACAGTGGAATAGCAAAATGAGGAACGCAACAATTTGGCACACTCCCCTCCCCCCCCCCACCCCCCACCCCCCCCGATAAATTATGCATGCAAGACCATAAAGCTATTTCTATTTTATTAACTATCATTCATTCAATCATTTACAGTTATTAAAAGAGGTTGTGTGTGGTGCAAAACTTGTCCTCTATCACATGAGACAATGCACTCAGTTGTCCTTGTATCTGATAGTGTAAGTCTAATTAACTGCTGGTTTTGTCCGCTCTTCAATTATGATTCAGAGCCACCTTCATGGAATCAAGGCCTGTGTGCTATATAACCAACCTGTGATGTGCTGGCTGTGCTTGTAATTGTTCAGACTACTGGGCAAAGTTTCAAGCTGCTCAGATTAACTCACAGCCCATCTTTATGAGCGCAAATGTTTATTCTATGATGCGTGTTTCCATCTGTGTCAGTGCTGTGTACCTTCTTCTGTCTGTAGAAGACATAATTGTACTACAACTGAGTGTCACTTGTGTGTGTAAAAATTGTGTGATGCATACATGATTACTTCTTTCCTTTTGTGGGCTGTGTTATTTTTATATGTTGTTTACGTTTTTATTGTGAACACCCTGAAGCCTTGTGTGTTTAAGTGAGTGTATATATGTGCATCTGTCTACATTATGTCTCCATCCTCTATGCTAAAGCTGGATCTGCGGCTGGAGTCGACAGAGGCTTCAGGGGACATTGCGGAGAGCAGCGGGTCTCCACCCATAGGGGACAAAGGCTCATCCATCATCAAGAAGCCCAGATCGCCTCTCCTCACCTGGACATCCAGTCCACCCAGGTCATCCATCCCTGACATCCCATCTGAGAATCCGGGTATCCCATCACACAAGTCCAGCGATTGGGCAAAGTCAAAAGGCTGGGAGCTGCCCACAGCTGGGAACTGGATGGGCTGTTGGGGTTGAAGGTGGTGGGGGAGAGGTGGCAGATGCCTTGGCTGAGGCTGAGCCTGGCCCTGAGGATGAAGGTGGGTCTGGGGTAAGAAATGGTGCTGCTGGGGCTGAGCCTGATTATGGTGTAGATGCTGGGGCTGTTGATGGGCTTGTTGTTGGGTGTGAGAAAGGTTCTCCTCTGGGCTGGTCTCTTGTTTTATATAAGAAGGCATCATGTCGGTCGGGTTGAGGCCAGAGGGAGAGGTGTTGGGCAGACCATGCAGACGAGCCTGCATCTCCAACTCCTGATAACAGTTGACAAAAGACAACATTAGATTCATTTCATTTTCTACATTCCTACAAGAGTGATTGTGGGTGAACTGAACCTGAATTCGTAGCAGCAACTGTTTGTTGGCCATCTCCATACGTTTGAAGTTGTTCTCCACCTCTCTGGACCTCTGTACGTCTTTCTGCATGCGCTTAATATACTCCACAGATGCCCGCAATATAGTGCCTTTGTTCCAGCGCACATCCCTATGCACAGAGAAAATACAGGAGATTTCCATACATAAGTAACTAGTTGTATGTAACAGTTTAATTTAGGTCTACAACTGTGCTGTCAAAGCAACTTACAGGTCATTGGTTTTGGGAATCATGGTGCCCAGTTCTTTGATACGATCATTAATGTTAAATCTCCTCCTCCTTTCAACTACAGAAGATAAATAAAACACAATAAACAATATAAATTAACCAGGAAGGGTAAAAAACCCAGCATATGTTTCAGCATTGCAGGTGAAAAGTGCATATTTGTGCATTTTAGAGATGTACAATAATGAGAAGAAAGGGGAAACATTTAAACACACACACACACACACACAGAGTCACAGGCAATTACACTTAAGTGCCAGAACAGCAAAAATTATCAGGTTAACTATCCACCCACCTGTTGCACTATGTCAGCTAAAACAGCACAAAGTTGTATAAAAATGCAAGACACTGATAAGGTGTGTGTGCGTGTGTGTTTTTGTGTCTGTGTAAATGTTACCAAAGGGATATACAGTAATGGAATTAAAAAAATCTAAAAAGGAGGTAGACAATTTGTGCAGCAAGTAAACTGAGGCAAAAACTTACTCAGATTGTGGTTGTCTTTTTTCTGTCTCTCCTTGGCCAACGCACGGGCTTCTGCATCTTTGCAATAACAAAAAGTGATTAACTAAGGGCCGACAAAGTGCCTCAAGACAAACATAAATTACCAAGCACAGTAGAAGCAAATATTTCAGATTTGCTCAGTGATAAACAACCTCTGATTCACTTGGTAACATCTTAATAGTTTGAATGAGTTCAGACAATCTGCAAAACTTCCTGCCTCTCAAAATGTGGCATATTTACGTCAAGAACTGTGCTCTCTCACATGTGACCACAATAGTTCAAAATTTAGACGTTTGTTCGCACCTGAAAGTTCTCTTTTGATGGTCAGGTTGGCAGGACAGGAGTTACTTGTCATAGTAATGGCTGGCCCCTTCATTCCAGGACCTGTGTACACATCCAGGTGACTGCTTGACAATGGGAGCTGGAAAGGGAGCACATACAAAGTAACACCTAAGCACAATAGATTCATATTTTTAAAAGAACAATTAATGAATACACTGATGCCAATGATCCTTGGTATAGAGTAGGATACAATCATTACCACTTCTTCAGTCCTAAATGCAACACGGTGCCCTAAAACTTAAAATATGTTTTACCCTATCCTGTAGCAATCACACAAGAGGACTGAAAGCTTCTGAAATAAATTAAAAAAACACAATATATATATATATATATATTTCTGAATTACTATTCTAAGTTTCATAGACAGCTCATTGGCAGCTTCTTTCATCTTGTAAATTTTATGAAGTCAGTGTTCATGTTAAGTGTGTTGTAAAGAGCAGATATCAGGAGACAATGCAGCAATATCACACCTGAGAACAGCCTGTCAAACACACAGCAATGATTGACAATCATGTCATCGATCTTATCTCACTTTATGGCTCAATTCCCTCCTTTGCCTTCTGCAGCTCCTGAAATTACACTTGTGGAGTGCTCCAAACTCCAAACTTTTGCACTTTAGACATTGTGTAACAATGGTTATTTAGTTTTGTGGGGACTCCTAAAAAGATGTGAGTACCTTTTAATTGTGTAGGTTAATGAGCATGATGGACTACTTTATGCCCTGTAAGCAGTCGTGTCACACTCCCTGAAGCAAGGGCAAATATGACGCTGCTAATGAGGCCTGAAAGATAAAGAGCTCAAAGAAAAAGATAACTATATCTGAAAGCTACTGTGTGAGCTGGGAGATCAAACACATTCACAGACATAAACTCAGACACAGATCCCTGCAAGTTAAACTTTTGCATCAAAGTTAAACACTTGCAAAAGACATAAAAATCTAAATCATGGAATCATGGAACGTAAATCTATAAGTGGCAATATTTAGTCACAGTTTAGGGCTGTAATCAGATCTTCATTTAATAGTGGCACACTGTTGTAAATGAGGCTGCATGTTACTAAATATTAAGCTGGAGAGGCGAGGAAAATCCTAAATAAGAAGTTAATAAACAATGGATATAAAGAAATACTGATTTTTAAGGCAAATCTGAAATATTACAATTACTAGTTGCAGGAAATGTAATTTGTTTGTTTTTTAAACCAATGTGCATTATTGTGAAGAATTTTTACTCTCAGCTTGTCATGATAAGGGCACTGCTGATTACAGAAAACTCAAAAACACACATTCCTCATTAAACTATAATTCCCAGCCTCTCCCTTGCTCCTGGATTGACCACATCCTCCAAGCTCCACTCCAGTGCGAATCCTTTTAATTCAATTAACGGCCAAGGCTGGGTGGGCCTTATTATGTCTCAGTGTAACCATCCAAATACATACACACACACAAATACACTTAAGAGTTGAACTGCTTTTGTGCCTGGCATTCAGTGGTGTCCCCAGCTCTCACTAAACTTTGAGATTCCAAGAATTCCATGGAATTTGCTGCTTTAATCCCCATCAGGATTAGCAGGTGAGTTTCACTCACTGTTCTGACAGTTGGGAATAAAGCAGGAATTTTTGCAGCAGTATTAACAGACTGATCTGTGCTTTAAATTTTTCTTTCTCTCAGATGCTTCATAAGACTTGCTTCTCACACACTGACTAAGTTTGATCAGAGTGTGCTGCCCAATCTAATCAATCAGTGTAACACAGACACATGCATGAAGACATGCTTCGAGTGATTAAACTAATCATCCACACAGAGTATGAGATAAAGCTACAAGAGGGCTTGTGAGGTTCCCTCTTTAACAGATACACGAAGCAATGGAAGCACTGAATCAAGGAGGTGACCACACAATGTGTCAGCCTGCTACACTTTAGATTCCAGTTTTAACCCAGTATGATTAACTTAAATGCATTCAAATCTTACCTAGTCCTGCACAAGAACCCATTACATGCTAACACAAGAAAAGAACTCAGTAAACTTAATGCCATCGCCCACCCCACCTCCTCTGCTATGGCTACTCCTGTAATCAGGGACCCAAGGCTAGGAGTTAGTGACTCTGCTGCATCTGTCTTGACTGCAGTTCAGCAAGCAGTCTAAGAAAAAAGAACAAACAAGAACTCCCCCAAGTTCAAATCAAGTCATATTTAAGTAAGAAAAGAGATCCACTGTCTTACCAGCTGAATCTGTTCTCCTTCAATAACTTCCACAATGGCATATGTCTTACTCATCTCCTTCATCCTACACTCCTTCCCTTACAAGGCCCGTGGAGGAGGAGGAGGGGGGGTTCTTCTTCTCTTTTTGGCACAGGCAGCACATGCAGCTCTCTCTGGCACTGCCGCCCCTGTCCTGGGAGAATGACCTCGGCAGCACCGCTCACGTCTGTCTTCTACCTCTGCTCCCCCACCAAACAGAAGTGAACTTTCCCCTAACTGGACTTTCAGCCTGTTTTCCCCTTGCATAAATTGTCCTCATCCCTTTTTCCCTCCTCCTTTCTTTTCCTCCCCCCTTTTCTTCACCACCTCCCTCATTCCAAATGTCCTGTAAACAAGTTGAACTCTAACTGGTTGTTTAATTGTTAATTTTCTCAGTGTGTTCTCTCAGACACAAAGCCCTGCACAGTCCTCCACCAACATGTCTTCCCTACAGTTTCTAACTATGTCCAACATGGTTTAGTGATGGAATGTTTAGTGTTTAAGTAAATTATACACTGCTCCGTGCATTTGCTTTAGTTTGTCTATGTGTTTGTGTATATGGCTACATAAAAGCATCGCTAATTGCTTAACGCGGGTATGTGCAGAAACAGAAAGTGGATTTGGAGCAAAATTCAATACCTGCTTTAAAACATTAACTCACTAACAGATGCACAGACAACATAACAATGCCTGATAACAATAGAGAAAAAAACAAAGCTATTGATAATAAGTAAGAACTGACACACAGATACAGAAACAGTGATTAATAGGAACAACTGAAAAATAGAACTCTGACTGTTGATGACTTGGCATATCCAACGCTATAACTCATTTTAGGAACTGGACTCAAATAAACCCTGAAGAGAAACAAAGTTTAAGAGGTTTAAGGTGATATTAAAATGCCATGCTTTAATCTCATTTCACTAAATAACATGCAAAAACATGTTGCTTTTCAATTTAAATGTGATGCAAGATGAGGATGTTTTCTTTAAAAGATATTATATGAAAATATAAAGACAAGAACTTCCTCAAACTTATACAAAATCCCTTCAACAATAAGATCAAAATAAAATTTACTACTCCAAATCCTCATTTGACTTTATTCATTTCCTCATTATTTTTCAAGCTTGTTAGATGTTGTTTGGGTTCTGAATTAAAAAAAAAAGAGGGGAAAAAAAGAAGTTACCACAAACTATCAGTCAAAGCAAACAAGGTTAATTTTTACACACCAAAAACACCAACGATAAATTTGCCTCATAAAGTTTTACTATCTATCCAACCAGGGATATCTTCGAACTTTTAACTTCACAGCTGCAAAGTACACAAGTCGTAAAATGTAAAACACAATGAAGATGAATCACTGGTCTTGGTTGACTGCCTCTACTTACTGTGTTTGGTATCTGGATGGGATCAATGTATGCTTGAACATCATCGTAGCTGGACTGCATGCTGATGATGTTATCAATGACCTCGTCCATCTGAAAATGAAAAACAATGCAGCTTTTACAGTTCAGTTTTATTAACATAGCACTACAATGCAACACAAGTCATCTCATGTCACCTGAAGAAAACAGCGGTTAACTGTAGGATTGCGTTAAGTCTAAAGAGTTGTTTTATCTACTGCAGCAAGGAGAAAACAGACACACTGTACATTTATTTCATTAGGGCACCAGAAACCTGATGGCATTTATTGATGACTACTGGGATTATTTTCTCTTAGAGAGACAGAGAGAACTGAGGTTGCAAGTTGAAGGCAGAGAGTTGGTCAAAGTCTTCTAGGTTCAAAGGCCCCCACATTCTGCTGTTTTTCTGTCACTTGTTAAGCTGTAATTACTGCTGCAAGGCCATTATGGAGCATTTAAATTCCACTGATTACCAGCCTCAGTTATTGCCAGTTAGTCACCACTTTCATTCACATACACCTACTGTATGTACGACACATTAACACCAGTTGATCTGCAAATCCTGCTCCTGCCTGCAGTTAAAACATTACGATGCTTTTATAAAATGTGCAGGTAATGTCTCTTTGGAGGTAATATTTAACCCTCATAATTTCATATACAAGTGTAATTAAGCCATTTTATGGGGATATGCGAGTTTGGGTCTTGTAAATTTAGCTTTATAAGACTATAATGGTATTAATGTGTATGGGTTTATGTTTATGCTTCCATCTGCCCACACATCTACCTCCTTCTCATGGCTGGAGCCAATGTCGAGCATGGCCATGGGACTGTTGGGGGCGCTGCTGCCTGACATGAACTGCTCTGTTCGCATGTGTGGGGATTGGAGAGGTGGGGGCGCAGATGCTGATCCCCCTGCAGGTGCCATGTTGGTGGGAGAAGATGGTGGCCTTAGCCCTGCTACTGCCTGGACTGTCTGAAGACACAAAGAGAAAAAGGGGGTTGATACTGTTAATGAATGATAGAGCATTGACTGAGATACTGTCTACATCAATAATGTTTGGAATGCTGCAAAAAGTTTTAAAAAAAAACAAAAAAAAAAAACAGTTGAGACAGATACCTGTTTGGTGGCGTAGGTGGTTGAAAGATATTCTTTTACTTGCTGTCTTCGTGACTGACGGATATGATAGTCTGTTGGATTCTCAAGATGGGTTTGCACCTGTTTTGGGGAAATTAATAACACAAGTACCATCAACTCTTATACCATCATTAATTTTGCAGCAAATATGAAAATTTTCAAACATAGCAACATCTTAATAGTAAAGAAACATTTTCAATTACAACATCCTAAAAACAAAACTTATAATCAGAAATCTTTTAATTTTAAGTTTTATGTATAGTGTATTAAATCAATTAATTAGCTTTTTATATTAAACATTTATTTATCAAGGAAATAAAATCTCTTGAGATTTATTTTCCAAGAATGTCCTGACTAAGTTAGGCAGCAGTTCAGGTCTGTAATAAATACAATAATAATTCACATACACATAACACATATAAAATATGAACATATCATAAAAATGAGCTATAAAACATCATTTAAGACATGAAAAGCTTAAAATACAAAAACCTCAGAAATGTAATTACCACAGTCATTGTTAACCAAATTGGAGTTAGAATTTTAAATCTCAGCATTTATAACCAGACATATCTGCTTCTAATTTGTTTTAAATGAGCTCATATTCATTTAGTTGAAACAGCTCCTTGAAATTCAGGTGATTTTGCAGTTTATTCCAAGTAAAGGGAGCAACATACTTCCTTTTTTATTTTAGGACATCAGGGCTGCATAACAGGAGCCATTCCTTGGAAGAAGGCCATAACACTGAGTTCAGATTCCTTTATCTCAATGAAGCGGCAGCACCAGGACATAGTAGCTTTAAGTCAGTAGTAATGTCTACAGGAGTAAATCTGCACTAAATCCTCTGGTGACATAGCACAATGTGCTGGCCTCATTCCTTCAAAAGATCAAAGATCAAAGCTCAATGGAGAGAACTCTCCAACTTTAATAGCAAAAAACAGGATTAAATCAAATGAACCAGAAACATCTTTAGTAAACAGACGTTTCTACTTCTTCCTCTTATTTTGTGTACACCTTTCTACATTCCTTTTACAACCACAAAAGCATTAAGAAAGCACATCCTCCACCAAGGCCAATACCATATTCTCAGTTTTAAAGAAAGCAATCCACTTTCCAAAGCAAAACGTTTCGAGTTCCTCTAGTGGCCACACTTTACCTTTCCTCTAAGCCCCATGAAATTTGACTCTGTGGTTATTGCATAATCTTGCTGACAAACAGACAACAATCGACAATGATCACATTCCTGAACCTTTGCTGTCACCTTAGTGGTGAAACAATTCTTGACACTTGTATGTTAAAAAAAAAAAGAAAAAAAAGTACACATTTAAAATATGTGTGTCTCATGATCCAGAGGAGCAACTATTTAAACTACCTATCACGGTTATGTCAGCAGCAAATGTGAAGTCCAAAAAAAAACCACACGGCCCAGTAGGTATGACAGGTTAAGTGTGGGCCTGACACACAGGCAGTTTCTTTTATCTACAACAGGAAAGACACGGTGATTTCATAAATCCCGTTCCATTCACCCACGCATTCACATATGCTCACAGAGTAAACTGTCAGTACATTACTAAATACCATAAGAAGTGCATGCACACTGGACCGAATTACAGCAAAAAAAATCACTAATCAACACACTCACATCTAGAGGAGCCTTGCACAAACCCATACAGACAAACACACATCATTAAAGATAAGGACAAACACAGGCATCTCTGGAATCAGCCCAAATGTCACTTCAGCTTTATCTGCCCCTGTCTGACCATATCTACATCGCTCCTGTCTACCCTATCACTAAACATGTCAAACGTTTCTTATCTCCCACTTCTGTCTCCCTACCTGCTTGCTGCTCCACTGCATTTTTTTCTTTGGCTTTTTTCAAACCAGCCCCTGATTTTTCCCTGCAGTGTGAGCCCACGACGCCTCCACTGCACCCTCCTGTCCTGTCTCCTTCCCAGCAACATGTGATTGGATTAACAGAAGAGCACCAGCCCCCGGTCTTTTTAAAAACCCAACTAAACCAACATCTTTATTTCTTAAAGTCAATCCCATCAATGAGATTTGTTTAAAGATTTTTCCCTCTGTAGTGACTGCAGTCAGAGGTTTCACCACATCATTTTTTTCTCACAGACGTTGCTGTTGGCCAGTTTAAGTCTATAAAAGAAAATTTGTGGAAGCAATGTGGAAGGAGGTGGGGGTTATGTTTTCAGTAAGAGGATCAAACCACAAATCTCTATTAGTTCAACCAGCTCTATGAGATCAACAGCAGTGTTTTTAAATCTACACACTGATCTGAACCAATGGTTCAGTTACTAATCAATAATGTAATAAAGAAAACATGTATGCAAAAAAAAATGCTTATGTGTGGCTTCTATAAATTAAAAATCTGTTTTTAGAGAAAAAAATTAAAAATATTCCTTTAAGCAAGCGATAAAAAGAAGTCAATCTGGTATTTAACACAATAAACATTTGCATACTTGTTAAGGAACCAATTAACAACATGTTAATCAATAATGTGAATCACTGCTAGTGGCCGCACTGACCTTCAGAACTTCCACTGGAACCTGCATGCTTTGGTATTGCTGTGGGGTGCTAATGGCTGGTGTCGGTGCAGGTGGTCCAGCTATGTGGTGCTGCATGTACTGCAGGGCTGCATTTTGCTGCTGCCGCTCACGCTGCTCCTCCTGCTGCAGCTGGTCTCGCATCAGCTGGACACAAACACACATCACAGAATTGCTTAATGAAATACTACCAGGGAAGTATCATGTTACCACTGGTAAAGTCACTTGCAAATATTAAATAACCCCGTAAGAAAACCATATGCAGATAGAATATTTAAATATTTAAGGGTCAAATAGAGAGGCCAAACACCTCAGTGAAAAAACTAATGCCTGGATGTATGTGCATGAAGCTAATTACCATACTGCTCTACTCTCAGAGCACTATTCAAGCTAATATGGCACACAAAAGGTTTCACAGAGCAAAGGTTAAAATAGTGTTGAACATCTCCTTCAAAATGTCAGTTATTCTATTTAGTTTTGAAAGACAAGGGAGTGTCAGGGCTCTGTATCTACACTAGAAGCATAAAAAAAATTACCACATATTTCAGTCACAGACATTCTAGTAACAAGTAAGTATTTGTCCTGCGTGTCAAGACTTTTAATAGCCAGGTTATTGAGGATTTTGTGTGTGGAAAGCAGATTTTAAAATTTATTTTTCAATTTTATGGGGAACCAATGTATGGATACTAAAACTGGGAAAATGTGACATGTCTTTTAGCTGTACCCATCAAGAGTCAAAATATTGTTTAAGAGGCCAATTTAATATGAGAATTAGAAATAAAAAGCTGGGAAAAAAATCCAATTACTCCACAGTAGTACTGAAGGTAAGTCAGTAGTTCACTTTTATAACACTTTTCAAAGACAAATTTCACAATCTGCTTAAGGCCAAACTAATCTCATAACAGCTATAAGACTGGATAAAGATGCACCTTTGTGGTTTTAAAGCAAGAACAAAAAACAGGTTTAAATAATGCACATAATGCAAGATAAGTAGGAACCAGTCTGAAACAGTAACCTCGTCCAAGTCTATGTAATAACTAAATCTTTTCATATAAACCATTAAACACAATATGATACCATCGCTAAGGAAAGTCTTGCATGTTCATCATACTAAATGGTGGAAGGTAGATGTGTTGTACCTGCATCCGCATCCCGATGCGTGAGGCCATTGCTGGGGGGCGAGGGGGCAGGGGAGGGCGAGCCGACGTTAATGCAGCGCAGTCCAGCCCGAGAGGTAAGGGAGGCTGTAGAATAGATAAAGAAAGTCAGCATATATGTACAGCAAGAGAAAGTGGAAATGAAAGGGTTTAACAGAGCTGGTAGAAATGATCTTACTGATACAAAAAGTAATATTCACTTTCAGAAGTAATTGATATCTTGTAGATGTTGAATGTCTAAAAAGAATCAGTGTAAACATTTGATTCTGATATTTTTTTCTTTTTTAAAAAAAGAGCCAAATAAAATGTTTCATAGTTAAGAGTTTGTGTAAAGATATAATATTTGCAAGTGTGTAATATTTCAATAGGATTTTAACACTGTATGTATAGTCGCACAGGAGTGGATTTATGGTAAGGTATTGGTACTTTTATAATTGATGTGTCAGTTTTTTAATGGGTAACAGATAAACAGATTCCCACAGTGGTTAGTGAGTGTGAGTGAGTGGGATCACAAAGACTTCTAAATGAATGTGTTGATGGATTTCAGCAGGCACTGGCTGCCACTGCTGCTGATGAAGAAACACATCGTTCATATTACGCTCCTACAGGCACAGTGATTTTTATTTTTTCTTTAATACCATTTAAAAACGCAGATGCACTCTGAATGTCCACTGAAGAAGTAGTATCTAGTAAGATTTTTTTAAAAGCTATACAAACACCGCCTGTCTCTCTCCTGTATTCAATTGCCTCAAGAATCAAAAAGGCTGCATCAGTGTTTAAAACATTTATTTATTTAGTTATCTAAACATTCATGCATTCATTGTGTCGTTAATTAGCTGTCAATTAACACCAAAAATAATTAGTAGATATGCACTACCATTCAAAAGTTTCTTTTGAAGAAATGTTCTAACAGAAATAGGACGGCTAAGATTTGATGCAGCTTCCTGTTTTGCTCTTATGTGGAGAAAACAGACGTCCAACATTAACCAAAAGATGAACGACTTTTCTACTTTGTTGTTTGTCACGATAAATATGGGAAACCATGTCATGCATTTCCACTCGATAAGTAGAAGCAATCAAGTAGTCACAAAGGGAAAAAGATGCATCACTTCATAATCGCATCGCGTCCACTTGAATCGTAATAGAAAGATTCCCACCCCTAAGATAGCTTAGGGGTATGTATGTGTCATACAAGGACATCTTTACTTTCACTACCTCACATAAATTTGTGTTGAACTAAAGAGGATTTCATTTGTAATGTTGGAGAGGTCATGTGGGAGTCATGTTATCTTGTTTTTGTTGGGAGATCATGTGAGAAGACCAGGGGAACACCCATCATCCCTATTAACATCTCTTCTTTTTCTTTATTAATGCAGACACACACAAACATTCAGAGGGGAGTCCCAAAACAGACAGTTCCCGTTTTGCAATGACTAGAGCTCAACTCTGCATGACTAAGCCTGTTTGTATTCAAAGGTGTGTGGTCCTAAAACCAGACCCAGATCTCTGCTCTATGAAAATGCTGATATGTAGAGTTGTGGAATATCATTTCCTTTGTAGTATTACCGGTAGATTTTTTTGACATCGGTAGAAAATGTAATATTGTGATATCATTTGATCACACATTTCCAGCCAGATGACGTAATTTAACTGTGCTTTAACCTGTGTAGCACAGTGGAGCTCAGCTGAGTGAATGTTGATTTAGCAAATCTGCAAATACCGGAAGTAGACTTCTACCATTGCTTTCCAATGCTGCCAACTTAGCGACTCTGTCATTATATTTAGCAAGTATTCCTAGACCCTTTTAGCAATTCTTTTTCAAAACAGGAGCAGCAATAAATCCAGCAACTTATTTTTAGCTTTATTGGACACTTATGGAGACTTACGTGAAAGCACATATCGTTGTTTTTTCTTCTCAATGAGAAGCAGTGCTGCCTTAGACCGCTCCCACCCCACATCCCACTGTGCTCACAAGGGCCAGTCTAGATTATACACACATATATGTATTTTATATACACACACATATATATATATTTTTTATTTATTTATTTTATTTTGTTTTTTGCCATGTCATGCAGGGTACACCCTGGACAGGTCACCAGTCCAGTATACTTCTTGTTTGGCCAAAGACATTCATATCTTCTGTGATATTGTTATGGAGACATGTACTGATGTGTTGGAGAAAGATAGATGGCAGAGCATCAGTCAAAGTCTGATTCCTCCACTTTCTTATCAGAAACACTTTTTGTTATGGCCATAAAGAGAGAAAGACACAGAGAGGAAGACAGACAGAGAGAGAAAAGCTCATTGTGCATGAGGTACAATAAGAAGGGCAGCTCCTATTGAGAGGGACTGAAGCCGCCTGTTGTCCCAAGTGTACATTTCAGCGTCCGAAGGGGCACACACTGCCCGCTTTGTGCCATTAGATGGCCCACATGAAAAACACACACCCATGCAGAGATACACATTGAAACACATACTAGCATTCCAGCCCAAACTTGGAACAGAATGTGGACTCCAGCAAACACTTCCTGACTAGTAGCAGTATCTGTCTTATTAAAGGTGCTCACTTGCACAGAGGAACAAATTTATAAACTTAGATGTGAAGAGTTGTGGAGTGCTATAAAGTGAAGCTTTAGAGTCTGACAAATAGAGTAATTATGTCTGGAAACTGTAAACCAAGAATGTCAGCTAGGGACAGATTTGTGCTCAGAAATGCAAATGTCTAAGGACAGAGCCATATGTTGTACAAATTGTAAAGCAACTTGGGGAAGTATATATCTTTTCCATAAAACAGAGCATAGCCAATCCTTCTATGTGCCACTCTACAGGTCGGAGCCATTAATTATAAAGTTACTTTATATGCTAAGCCTAAAGTAAAAAATATTGGCCAATTTAAATGTCCCAAAATACTGATACATACTTGTACACAGATTTGTACAAACACATCTACTAGAGCTGAATGTCATTACACAAGATCAGCATTGAGATGGTTCTTCATTGGTTCAGGCATTTACGTGAATACATTATCTGGTAGAAGAATATAGATAGCATGTAGTTTACGACCACTCAATGCAGGGTGTAAAATATAATTAGGACAAATAAGACATGTCTCCTGTGTTGTTTCAGAAGTTAATATTAGATTCACTTTCTATCATTTAAATGCAAATGTAATTTATTAAAGATGAAACCTATTTAAAAAGGCTTCCTGTTTATTTTTATTATTACTTTATAATCCTTTTGCATCCAACTATATCCAGATAGGCTTTGCATTTTCATTGTTTTTTTCACTAGTGACATAATCAGTTCCATCACTGTAAAAACTTCATGTTTTTAGTGACTGCTAAATAAAATGGGCATACTGTAAACAGAAGAAAGTGAGCACCACAAACTCTCATGAAAGCAGAAAGATACCATAAAGTGATTGTTGTGTGAAATATAAAAGAACAGTCCAATTCATCAGCATTGTAACTAACAAGCTAAAGAACAATAAGAATTTCTTATTGTTGTATAAATGTTTGATGCAATAAATGCAACTTTTCATATAAAACTGGTTTACATTTGTACACAAATGTTGAGAATTTTTGTACCTACACAATCCCCCACAAATGATTTAAAGGTTTTTAAAATCAGTTTTGGAAATCAACTTCTTTTTGAGGCAGGGGCTTTAATATTTACATTTTACTGTATCAGTTTAATAAACGTCTGCAGCAGGCATCAAAGAGCCTTCGGCTGTGACTGATGCATGACACGTATATGTTCTGTTATACATTACACATAAAGAGACAAGATATCACTTCCTGATATATGGTGACACACCCCTTCTAGGCAGCAAAATCTCCTACAAGGGGCCCTCCCATTGCTTAACATCCACTGGGGAAATTTGTGACGCAATAGGCGCACACAGCGGCCATTGTGTGTCCAACGCTGTAATGTCATGGCCCCTTCACTTCAAACACTGACAGCCAGTAGGAGGAAGCAGAGCGGAGGAAGCCCAGGTCAAAGGCTAGCTCTGGATCGTGCCACATATTAGTCACAAACACACATGCGAACAAAAGGCACACAAAACAGAGAGTGATATTTCAAACATACTGTGTGATGACAACCTTCCTCTCATGCAACACAATACACACTGACGAACACGAAAGCACACTCGCACTCGGAGGGGAGGTGTGGGACCATGGCACCTGTGCTCTGAGACATGGTGTTAATTTGTGGAGTGTGTATTTTTAGATGTGACCGTGCAAAGCCAAGGAAGGCCTCTTTGACAGCCAGCACCTATGTGTGGGATATACAGACATAGTGTGCCTCAAATAAAAATGTGCCTGCAGAATCAAGGTTTGCAATGTGTGCAGCCAAAGCTTCAGAATAACTTCAAAGGCAATTCGTTCCCATATTTTATTTTATTTTGACAAGTAGGAGACGTGTAAATCAGTAAGGCATAGTTAGTATGAGTAGAGGGTCACTAAAGGTCACATAAATATCTCAAGGTCTCTTGACAACAGAAGGTGTGTACATCCTGGCACTGAGACATTAAAGATCCTTTCCAGCAGTTATTAATCCCATAAAAGCTAGTCGGTGCTCTTCAAAATAGTATATTGTCACATTTCTGTCCTTTTAAAGACCTCTCGTGTCCTTGGAAATATTCAGGGTATAATTCCTAAACTTTTTCTCATTCAGTGGATGGAGTAACCATGAATATGCTAATCTGACCCCACTCACAAGGCCACACTGGCTTTCACTGCCTCATCTGACCGTGCAACACTGACTGCTACACTATGCAATGGCAGTTTCTAATATTAGGGTAGTTTAACTATAAACTGATGAATCAGAGAGCAATTCTCAGGAACAAAAAAAAGCTAAACATAAAAGATCACATGCAAGTGGAGGAATCCAGTTCATTATACATTTGCTTTCACCAAATTTTCTAAGTATATTGGATAATATCAGCCTTTGGCTTCACAACATTTTGAGCCGATAATGTAATGCTAAAGCTACAGGAGTTAAACCTTTTTTTTTCAACACTAATGCTCTAGCTAGTAACTCCTAGTAATAAGGTTGACACTCATGGGCATTTCATGTGAGAAGCATTACCTGCCTGTGCTTAATTTTTGTTGGTGAGATGTGGGTAGTAACTACCCACAGGTTGGGTGGGTGGGTCGAAGTGAAGTGGGTGACTGCTGCCCTGTGTCAGAGAAACTCATTGCATGTGTCCAGAAATTGCAATATGGACAGGGAGAAAATGAACACACACTCAAAGAACATTGCTGACAGACATGTCCTCTCATACTTGCCGTTTCTCCCTGATAAATAGTTGGAACAACATCAGACTTTATAATTAGTTTACTGGCAAAACCCATCTCATTTGGGGTCAAAATTTGGAAAGCAGCAGTCTAACGTGATGAGGACAACTCACGCCCTATACCATTTTGATGGAATGCTAATGTCTTCAAGTAACCTGAACACGGATCTTTTACTTTTGATTAAGACCTAAAGGCGTAAAGACACAAACGCACTAAAACACACTCCTGATGTGAGGAGGAGTAGCCTTCTCATTTCTGCTGTGTTCTTTGCCTTCTCATGCAAATGATTTCAAGTTCAGGCAAGTTACCTTTAAAGCCCACCCTTAAAAGGAGTCAGGATTGGTTCTTTGAATGTGGGTCATACTGACTGTCGGACCTCACCTTATATATCTATATATATATATCTATATATATATATAGATATATATATATATCAAACGAGACCCATTTTCACCTTTAATTCTGTGAGAATTCAAGTGATCTGCACACTTCTCATTTTTAATAACAACCTTTAACAACATATTTTTAGAAAAAGAAAAACAACTCGTTTTCCAGGGAAGAGGGCCTCCAAAACACCCCTGCAAAAAAAGAGGACTTGCTTTTCATTTTAACAGGATGCTAGCTAGCTTTATTTTGTCTGATCGTCTAACACTATTATTGATGTTTAAAATTTATAGATTTTTTGTTCAGGTCTGCTTTACAACAAGCCATGACATGATAAAGACGTGCAAGTTAAACACAATTGTGAAACAATACTTTCTTTTGACTTTTTAATATCAAAAGATGAACAAAAAGCAATAGTCAAAACAAGCAAACACACGTTCTGCATCAAGCTGCCTGTATGCCTGCTCTATGACTAAAATAACCCTCTGCTCTCTGTTCTCCTTTTCAGGAACACCCTGTTCCCCTGAGCCAGGGTGCGCTTTTTTTTGTTTTGTTTTGTTTCTGTGCATGTGTGTGTGTATCCACATACATCTGGGCCTGTGTTTATAAGTGGGGATGAGGGTATAAACATAAAAGTTACGTATGCATGTGATTTTCTAGATTTTAGGTTTAATACACAAAAGCAGATCCATGCTATTGATATTTCAAAAACCACCACCATCACATATTCAGCAAGCAAGGATGGTATGATTAGGTAACAAAGCTGGAATTTGAAGCATGAACTCCTGGTCATGGATCTATGGTCTCACACTAACACATGCTCACATGCAAACAGTTGTATACCTTAGCAACAGAAGACACCAAACTCCTCTGCTTGGACTTGCAGACAGATGGACAAAGTGGGATCATTTTCACTTTTTGACTCTCAAGTAAGTTGCCACTTTAGTTATAAAAAACTTCATGTTACCACACCCTTGTATGCTATGAGTGCTTACAGATTTTAGGTGGATGCACATTAGATTGGTCCCATCAGAATCCCAGAATAAGGATTATCATTTCTTTTATCCGTCATTCAAGTCAGGATTTTCTTGTTCTATTTCTCCACAATCACAACAGGTATATTTCTACATCAGCATAGACACAGCCATGTAGGCACACACACACACAAGCATGCATAGACATGTACAATTACCTGTTTAAGAGGAAAAGAGAGCTCACAAAAAGATATACACTGCTTATTCTGCCCACTACATGCCTGGTTGTTGAGGAGCTGGTGGCCAAGGGAAGTCATTGAGGGATGAGGACAGGCGATGAGGACATAAGACAAGAAACACACAGAAAAAAAAATAACACAAAAACAAAGAGAGAACAATGTTTTGTTATAAAATGGTCAGACTAAAGTAATAGCTGCAATAGTGAATGGGTTTAGTGGTCATGGAAAAGCAGAGGAAAGTGGTGAAGTATTAAAGAGGAAGCTGCAGGTGTGTAACACGCATTTAGAAGGACTTAGAAGCAAAGAATTTCCACAGCGGATATAAAGAGAGCAACAGACCATGGTAAAAGACCTGAGCATGAACACGTGGCAAGATGTTACGCTTAATTGATTCTGTTATTCAGTATATTTTCTAAACTGTAAATTGCCGCTGCCCTTCATAACTGACTCTTTGCAATCATAGCTTAAACTTGGCAGCACAATCTACTATATCTGGTTTCCAGCTGTTTTAACACCTGCATTTTTCAAATGAGTGGAGACTTGAGCAGGTTCACCTTGAACATTTCTGGAACACAAAAATAGAGTTGTGTACACACTAGTAAGATATTCAAACAGTGCACGCTATTTTTGTATTAGGGGGTTACAAACTGATGCATTGCAAGTCCTAAAAGATGGTCAGTGGTCTTACATTTGCAATACTGAGGTGGACAGAATCTGCTGTGTCATTTACAAACAAAAAAAGTCGTTTATCTCCTAAACTACTGTCATCCAACATTTTAGCTAAGTAACCAACTTTAAGAAGGTCATTTGAATGAATCAACCGAACTTATAAACACTAAGTGTGAATCACTGTGCCTGTGTTCTTTTACACAATCTAATTATGGTTGAACAAGAGAAACCTTTTCCAGAGTGAAGCTGCTTTCGTGAGTTCCCTGTTCTTCACAGATTGCAGAAAAGTCATTATAAACTATTGAGGATAAAACAACACAAGGTTATCAGCCATAACACTTTTACAACACCATCTAATAAAAGAACAACACGACAGGAAAAACAAAAGGCCAGCATCATCAACAAAAACCACAATGCATCACTTCCCCTTCCCTCGGAGTTTTCACGGCTCCTAGTTTTGTCAGTGGTGAAGCAACTTCCTCCACAGGCGAACGCAGAAGGGGGAAAAAAACACTTCTTTCTCATAAAACAATTTGTAGGACGGAATGATGTTCAAACATGAAATGTGTTAATGCTGACAGCCAGTTCTCATATACAACATGACATAAGCCTACCCAAAGTCTGACCTAACCACACAGTGTCAGTTAAATATCCAACACTATGTGGTACTTAAGTGATATATAGAGTTTGCATCACCAACCAGAAATGAACATACAGGTATTCTCTATCTGATCATGAGATATGCTAAGTGAACCTCTGGTACTGTAGGTGTGTCATTGATTGTATGATGTGTTAGTGGAGATAAGAGCATTTCAACCACAAAAGGCATCTGAACAAAGTGGTCTAAGTTAATCATTTTTCCTTTTTGACGGAAGTATTTTAGCTCAGAGGTAAACACTGAACCCAGCAGGCTAACCTATAATCACATTATGCCTTTTAGCTATATTAACAATGCAGCAATGACTCCAGATTCTGTTTCTTTTTTTTACGTTTAAGGTCAAAAGAAACATTTCACAATTAGTTTACTGTTGGCGACAATCTAGCCAAATCTCCCTCTGTGTGTGAGCATGTGTACCAACTGCATGTATTCAACTTTTAAAACACCAGCTTGTCGCTACAGATGCTTTGCATTCAATTTGTTCATGTGCTTAGAAAATTTCTGAATAAAATTACAAACTGAAAGTGCTTTATACACAACAATGAGCTATTGATATCAACAGTGCAATATGTATGAATTAAAGATTCTTACCAGTAACTCTCCTGCTATCTTAAAGATAACATAGTGTACCCAGGTGAAATCTGCTCTTCCACGTGTCAAAAAACACCAGAGAGGTGTTTGCCGGCTCTGCCAGCTTGCTTATACAGACTGTTAAGCCACTCCTCCCAACATTGGTTAGCTTACAGTAGGCAGAGTGCAGTCGCCATTAGTCACTATCCTCCTTCTCACATTAACTGCCAGCTCAGCTTCCTATCAGTCCTTCTTTCTCTACCACTCTCCTCCTCTTCCCCTAAATTAGCCTGAATGCAGTAGTCTGGTGCAACAACAAGGAGAGCCCTGTATTCAGTAAACTCATCTATCTCTTCTTTTCCTCTTTTGTTCACTAATGTTTAACTCCTCTCTTAGGGCAGCCTCTCTCGTCAAGCAGTGCACAATATTTGCATATAGTAACAACTGCAAATATTTGTGCAAAAATCCACATAAACCTGAAAGAAATTCCTTAACCAGTCATTTATGCATATTGTCCTCAACCATAAGGCAATGAATCAGCTCATTTACTTCTTTAATTGCACACTCGTGCATTGTAATCTTACCCTGCAACCAAATATGTACACATAAACCTGGTGCTTAGATAGCAGCTAAAGGGAGATAACATATTCATTGTTAGTTATCTGGCAATTACAACTATATCCTAAAAAAAAGGGCTGATCCATAGTTATAGCGTAATCAGGTCCTGGTAATTATTTTATGAGTGTATGAAGCATTAAGGGCACAATTTAAGAATTGTTGACACAACAACCAACCAGACCCAAATAGATGAAGATCCCAAATAAATATCCATAAATGTCTCTGTGTCATTGTGTCGTTGATAATAAAATTCACCAAGTTAAAAACAAAGCTTTGTTTGGATCGTGTTGTAAATGTTAAACAGTATAAGTTTTTCTTACATTTCTGTGACTTCACAAGACTTTTAAGCTCAGAAAATGTCATGTTTAGTTTTAATATGTAATCCTGTCCTATTAGATACACTGCAGCTAATTACTCCAGAAACTATTTCAACTTCTTTTAAAAAATCGGTCTGAAAATCAGTCTGGTTTTGCTTTAGGTTGTCACATGAGGCAGATCCGCTTCGATGGATTGTCTGTGTCTAAGGGTCACAGCCATTTGTATCCCTCCATGTACAGTCTCCCCACATGATATACCTAAATGAAGAAACAAACAAATAAACCAGCAGGGTCCTATCACAACAGAGGACAACAGAAGCCAACATGGTTCAGCAGCACTGAACTGACAAGAATCCCTTGTTTGTACACAAAGAATTCACCAGTAGGCTAGCTTCAGTTCTCATAGTACCCACAGTGTATTTACTGGGTTATTTTGGTCCAGGGGCTGGACCCCTGAAGGACATTAGCTTATTGGTTGGGCAAATTGTGTTCCTGTCAGGTTTGGCCAATCATAGGGCTTATAAGTAGGAGGGGAAATCACTGCCCAAGACTGCCTTGTGCACTGTGAGAATGGCCTGACAAGGAAACCTGGCACATAAACATACAATCAAGTCCATATTAATGCACATTTACACAAACACACATGCCAGTGAAGTACCTTACATTGTCAGGGAGGTAAGTTTCCCATCCTTTAGCCCCATCATGGTTGCCAAGAGGCTGCAAACATAGATCATCATTTGTAGCTCTGCTGAGAACGCTGAACTACTGCGTTGATGTGTCTGAGCGAAGTCTGACCAAGACACAACCTTATGCAATAAACTTTTAAGGACGACAACAAGCTCTGTCAATGTGTCAGGCAAGCTGTGGCAAGAAAGTACACTGGACTTTAGCCATTCAAATTCACAGGTGATTCACAAGTGGTACATCTCACATTGAGACTGAGCCTTTCAAAAGTAAAAATGGGGAATACAAAAGAAAGAAAGAAAAAACATATAGACCAGATCCAGGAACTTTATTGTAGTAAACCATGCACACTGCATCTTGTTAGCTAAATAGAGCTGGATCTCCTATCTTCCAATCTGTTTAAAATGTAATAGTTACATCCATGATGATTTAAGGGCTGCATAATTGTCTGTGACATAGATACAGTAGATATAAAAAGTCTACACACCCCTGTCCAAATGCCAGGTTTTCGTGATGTAAAAAAATGACATCAAGATAAATAATTTCACAACTTTTTCCACCATTCAGGTGACATATAACCTGTAAAACGCAATGGAAAAACAAACAGAAATCTTTAAAGGGCAAAATATTTTTAAAAAAACAACTTAATTAATAATAATAATTAATAATAATTAAAATAATTTCACAACAACAAGTTGCGAAATTATTTGTAATTTTTTTACATCACAAAAAAACTGGCATTTGGACAGGGGTGTGTAGACTTTTTATATCCACTGTATGTGACATAGTGACATACTGTAGCTTGCACTACTGTGAAAGTTTTGGTCCAACATATTTTAGATCACTACATTGCTTTAATCTAGTTTTTGCATTCCATCCTAACTTTTTAAGCAGAACTATGTTACATTAAAAGAACAAAAAACTCAAGTTATGTGGTAATCAAACATGGAAAATTTTAAACACCATAATTAGAAAATACATTTGCATTCAAATAAATAAATTAATGTAAAATTTACATAATAAAAATTTCATAAGACCAATAGTTTTCTGTATGTACCAATAACAAAGAATTGTGTCACTGGCTGTTTACTATAGCCACCTATTACAGCATACAAATTCCCCACTATTAATACTAAATGTCAGTAGCCTTCAATGGCAGTGTGTGGAGATAGGAGGCAGCCACCAAAAACCAGCCATTCTACATTTTTTGTCCATGTGAGAGTGTGGGGGTTGATGGAATGGAAAGGGTGAGTAAGGTAAGGCACACACACAAAATCGACTCTGGCAGTCAAAACTAAAAACTGATCCTCTAAAATATTTCCTACTCCACATCTCACACATTTTGATTATCTAAACCTTTTCTCACCCACTTTGTCCAATTTTTTTTATCTGTAATGGGACAATGTGCAGCCTGTGACCTTTTAAAGTTTGAAAGGAAGTTTAGTGAAAGGGATCACTAAGACAGTTAATGAAAAAGAAGTAAATGACTGAAAGTTTGAGGACATTTCATGGAGGAAAGTGATTAATGGGATGCCGATTAAAGAAGCATCCATGCAGGCCTTCAGCTGGGCAGTGATATTATAAAGATTAAAACAAGTAAAAAATCTCCAATATGATCAAAATTACTCATGATAATAGTGTGACTAATCAAAGCCAATGCACCATAATTTCTATCAAAATAGTAAAATGAGTAAATTATTACAAAATTAAGAAGAATTTATGGTCATGGGAAAAAGAAAACTCATATTAGAACATAAAAAAGGGCTGTGAACCTTCGCAGCTGTTCAAATAAGGTAAATGCAATCTTAGATAAAACAACATTTATTTTAAAACATTATTTAACAAAAACTAATCCAAATTGTACAAGCAGTGTGTAAAAAACAAGTACACTCCATGATTTGATAGATTGTAGAACCACCTTAAGAAGCAGTAAGTTGTACAAAGTCTGTCTTGCATTTGGGGGAATTTTGGCCCATTCTGCACTGTTACTGCTCATTGAAGTTTGCAGGCAGTACTTGATGCACAGCTCTCTCAAGGCCCCACCACCATATTTCAATGAGGTTAAATTCTGGACCTTTACTGTCTGATTTACCTTGATTTTTAATAATTTTGGTGTTTTTTGTTTGTTATTTATTTATTTTAAGTTTTTTTCTTCGTTTAGTTTTTTTCCTAAATCATACAGATTATCTGTAGTACTGTCCTGATAATCCAGTTTTCCGAGCTTTAGTTTTCAGACTGATGAATTTAATTTGAGGTGCCCGGTTCCTGTGACTAGAAAATAAGTCCAAATCGTCATGTTTTGATGTGATTTTCACCAGCATAGTGCAGTGCATCATGACCAAACATCTCCAGTTCGGTCTCGTCTGTGCAAAGAACTTTGTTCAGAAGGTCTTGGCCTTTGTTCAGATGAAACTTTACAAACAGTGCTGCCATCTACTTTAAAGAGAGAAGAAGCTTTATCCTGGATGAATTTCTGAACAAGCAGTACTTTTTAGCCTCTTTCCAATTGCACAGTGATAAACTTTAACATTTAACATGTCAACTCAAGCTTTAGATCTCTCTCTCTCTCTCTCTCTCTCTCTCTCTCTCTCTCATCACCCTCTTGTCACCCTTCCTAGATTGATGGGCAGCAACAATTGCTTCTGTAAGATCAGTGGTTCCCAAATTATAATAAAAAATTATTTTTTCTGCTAAAATGATATATGAGCCCTAACTCAAAAAGTTATTTCACTTAAGATAATAAATGCTGCATGTGTTAACACGAATGAGCTCCATGGCTGTTATAGACCCTTGATGAAGATGAGGGGAATTGGTATGTCCAACTTGGACGACAAGGTCATCTAAACCAGTAACCAGTAAAAAGGACAGCGCTATCAAATGTGAATATATTGTGCACAGTCATGTCACAGGTCATCGCTAGGTTATTTTTACATTATCACTAGAGGCCTTGAAATCAGACTAAAATTTAATATGAAAAATGTGTTTGAGGTCAACTAAGGGAACAGCCTTTCTTGTTTTTTTTTGTCAAACTACCTCTCAGCAGAAAGGACGAGAAAAAAGGAAGCATGTTTAGGAAGCCTAGAAAACATTCTGATTAGGGAGTGGTCTGCACGGCTAAGTTGTAGACTATCACAACAGCACAGCTTATTCTGAGAAACATCTTTAACAGATATTGACAAAACATCTACATACATGCTTCACTGAATGACTTTTTATTTATACACTGAACTCTGAACAAAGACAAACACATACATGTTCACCGAACATGTATTAAAACAAATCCTAAATTTTAGCTAAGACAACTGAAATCTTCTTAAAAAGCTAAATAAAATAGCTGAAAATTAGTGTGGGCTGGGCCACATCCACAAACCACAACTGATCCTTGCAGCTTAAATTGATAAACAAATAGTCCAAACATATACAGCCGGACACCTGCAGCATGCGCTTCACAGATGCAAAACACTATTCTTACACAGAAAAGTGACAGAACAAGACTGACGCTACTGTCAGTCAAAAGAGGATATGAAAGAGTGTAGATCAGATGAGGAAGTGGAGTCACACATCCAGCACATGCCCTAAAACATCCCACCCACACTCACCTCTGCTAGATCATGGGTCATGTTATCATACAACACATGCCGCATTGTCATTCCTCTGGTTTTTATAAAAAAAAGTCCGAGCTTCGACGGCAAAGTTGCACTTTAGTTTGGTCTTTTTGTTTTTGTATTTTTAAGGAAAATCCAGTATACCCTAAGACAGTTCCTCATACCCCTTTCTTAGTATAGTTACAAAGCACAGAGACAACTAGATCACAGGAGATCTGTCCAGATGGCAAACAGATGAACCTGTGTTTACACACACCTGATGCTTTTTCACACTAGAGTACATCCACTGAACGAAGCCGATGGGCTTTGTTCAGTGTCTTAATGCGTGTGTGTTTGAGTGTACGCCTGTGCCTGTGCAAATGGCTGCCTGCTTGTTTACCTGGAGAAAATTAATCCCATCACAGATACTTTCGAACAGACATGAGTCCAATGAGGCTGAAAATATAAACACACTTTTCCACGAAAACAACAAAAATGAGGCCTAGTTTGTGCTAATATGTCCAGTTCTATGTCAAGGTGATCAGGTCATGTTTGTCTAAACTGTTAAATGTAGAAATATACTATAAACCCTAACCCAAATGAAAATGATTAAACTGGCAGAACTATGGTTGCTGATCCTTGGATGTTTTTCAGATTTGACTAAAGCCTATCTGTGCAAACTGCAGCTGTTTAACTGGAAAGACAATGGCTCCATCAGCAGCCACCGCTGTTCTACATACTGGCCAGTGACCTCTGACCTTGCTGACAGTCACCTCATTGCCAAGTGTGTTTTCTGAGACTGACCCTGCATCATTCTGTCTGCACTATGTTGCTGGTTTCTGTGTGGGCATTTGTCGCATCCTTAAACATACAAGTACCCTGCACACCACCTTATCTTAACAGCAGAGGAGGTAAAGGTCTTAACAACTACACATTCCTTGCATTTACATACTACTAAACAGAATAATGATCACTTTTATTTTTTATGCCAATAAAAAAGAAACTTTAAAACCTAGATATGGGGAAATTTACCACCATGTTGCATCAAAATTCTTTGGTGTTTTTTTTTTTCTAAATTATTTTCAGTCGGTGACAGAACTGGACTAGAGGCAGATCAATTAAGCACTTGGATTATTTTACAACAGAACAATGCTGCTGTAATATGAGCAGAATGTCAACTGGGATTGTCTTGATGTGGCAACCAAGGTGAAAATTACATAACTGGGAAGTCAGAATTAATGTTGTTCCAAAACCTACATTATTGGTTTCTCACCAGCTGTCCAAGTTGCACACACATGTATCCCCATATCATTTTCATGCTTGCGCTATGCACTTAGTAGAAAATGGATGGACTCAGGAGTTCAAATTTTGATGACTCAGACCATAGAACAGTTTTCCAGGTTGTATCAGAAAGTATGTTCGGCCACTATATGGCAGCAAAATTCCTGGATCTTGTTTGCATATTTCATTTCTTAGTATGGGTGAATTTAAATTTGCATTAGTTGCAGTGTTTCTGCATCCATGAAGTGATTTCCACAAAACAGTTTGTTATGAATGCAGTGCTGTCTTACTGCTCAAATATCTCAGTCATTCCATATTTCATTTAGGCCTTGTCCTGTGCATTTCTCTAGTAACTTTCTCCTCTATGGGGGTCAGTCTCTCTGTGTTTGCCCTGTGATGACCCGTCTTTACTTTTCAAAGATGCAACCACTTAAAGATGCTTATTAACACCCAACGGTGTTACTGACCTGTTGCTATTTAAAGAATGTCCTAACTTTCCCACTCTTTGTTCTTTGCTTTTTTTTTTTTTACTTGTTTCTAGCATCTGTATCAAAATGAGAACAAATTTTTACAAGAACAAGAACATTTCTGTTTCAACATCCCCATTTTGGGGGGAAAAAGGATTCATTTAGTTCCACTAATCTTTGTGATCTCCTGGACAGGGTTTTATCTTAGAGGTATTCTTACGTACATTATGTAAACAAATCAAGAGGCACATGATAAAATTGCAAGACAATAATTCAATTAGTTTATTGACATCTGGTAGCACTGCATTAGTGACAGATAAACTGTGTGCCAGTGCTGCTGCAGAGTTGAGCTATCTTTATTATCTGGTTATACAACTAAAATGTTTTCATTCATGGACTCCAAGTACGGAAGTAGAAGCAAATACAGACATTGGAAAAAAAAAGAGCCAGACCAGTATGTGGGAGAGTAGCTTTGAATTGCTCTAATGCTTTAGCATTATTTCCTCAGACCTCCAACTTTGAACTGGTCCCCATCGTCAGTGTGTCTCAGACCTGTCTTACTCTTCACACCTTCCAGGATCACTTTTCTGTCTGTCTTTAATATTGAAACCCTTGAAAATAAATTCACATGTGACCAAGTCAAGTGTGGTAGACTGACCTCATTGATCTTGTGCAACTTCCCAGTAAAAACTCGTCTTACTGGAAGTGACTCAAGACCACTAGAAATATTAAAGAAGACTTAATCTCCCTCACTCCTATAGATTTCTCCTTGATTGCATGTTTTCAAAGAAGGATATTCCATTTCAAACATATTTTCACTTAAAAAAAATCCAATCGTGATTTATAAAATTTTTGGATAGATTTGTATATATATATATATATTTATTTATTTTTCTAGGAATCTCATTGTGCAATCTCAACAGACTAGTCATGTGAAACTAGTCATGTTAAACTTTTCCTTTACCCTCTTGATACATATTTATCTAAGGTATAATAGTGTGATGGTATAGCATCCTTACTGACGTTGTATTTGTTTTCATGCTGAGAGGTGTTTGTTTTTTTTAACCTCTCTTAGCGTCCAGCCTGCTGTTAAGATTTTATGACCTCTGAAATGTACACACTGAAGAATAATCACTTCTAACCGCGGTGGGGAGTGGCACAGTCTATTTTAATGTGGACATCTTCAATATTAAAATATATTTTCAGAATGTACCTAACCAAAGGGGATTTTTGTCATTTGTCTTTTTGTTTTATTTTGTTTTGCTGTTTATTTGCAATTATTTTTGTGAAAATCTCTTTCATAGTCAGGTAAAATTGGCACGATATATTTAATTGAAAACTTGATATTGAATTAAATTGCAACCTGGGGAAATTCAATTGAAGTAGTTCAGAAAATCTGTAGTGATACCTCAGTCTAATTTAAGTCATTAACTGTTGATCATAAAGCAAAACTTGCTGCAAATATGCCGCACTAATACCTAGGTTTCCTTTGCTTCAGTTAAACTCATCCTTCACAACATAGCATATGTAATCATATACTTTATTTACTAAGGTAGCTGAGCACTAGATTTTCTATTTCTGGTGTCTCATATAATATGCTGTTGTCATAGTCTTTCATAACACAGTATAAACACCACTGTTAGTGCTAATGGTGATGTCTCAAGATAAATTTCTTAAAAGTGTCTTGAGAAAGTAAGTAGGTATGTCATGATGGTTGCAGAAACGTTTGACAAACAAAGGTGCCCTTGTTGAAACATTTAAACTCTGATGTAGATCCTTACTACGTTCTCTGTCGAACAGTATTATGACAGAGGTCAGGCAGAGAGGTCAGAGATCAGAGAGCCGAGTATAATGGCAATCATATTGATATTAATGTAAAGTGGCTCACATACTTAAAGGTGACATACATGTTGGGCTTCAGACTTCAAAACTGTCAGTGCATCTTGGTACATACAAAAGTAATAAGGACTAAACATAAAAAATCTGTATAAATTAATTTAAGAAACAGGATAATAATAAGAGGCAAATCATCAGAATTTTGCTAAGTAAACCAAGACAAAAAAAAAAAACCATCTATGTCATTGTTAAATGAGCGTTTAATGCCAGGTATGTGTTTCTTGTCACTACTGAGATCTTATATTAATATTGAATTACTGGATAGAAACAGGCATAACAAATTGTTCTTTCCACTCTACACACACATTGCACTGATAAACACATGGAAAAAAGCCCTCAAATCAGTCTGTGCCCGAATTATTTCTGTGTTTTCACCATGCAGAACTTTCAAGCAAAGTGTCTGGATAGGCAGCAGAGTATTACAGTCTGTACAGTTTACAGTCACAGCTTATACATAGCAGCATACCCCAGGGCTGAGGTGTTGTTACTGATACTGGCCTGGCTATGGCTTATAAATGGCAAAAGGGGCAGCTCCCTGCAGACTAACAGATGACAGTAACAGGGAAACATGGTGCATTATGATTTAATCAGCAGTACAATGTTCTTAATCAGAAGAGCACTGTTGACTTTATATTCAAAGTGTTGATGTTTTTTGTTGTTTTGTCTGTGTGAGACCAATAAACTTACAAAAACAATATCTAAAGATAAAGTTATATAAATAAATAGTTTTTGTTTTTTGTCTCTGCCCATGAATGCCATTTTCTTTTCTTTCCTTCTTTTTTTCCCTTGGGTTTGGGCTAAAACCAATCAGATACAATCTCAGTCATATCCTAAACAGGGCTGTTCTACTTGTGATGCTATAGGCTGAGATATATCTGAGGATGAGCATGGCTGTACAGTAAGCATGTATGGTTTGACTCCAAGGTTAGATTAATCATTTTTACAGAATTTTAGCAAAAATATAAAGAAACCTTTGATATTTCCAAGAACACATAAAAAAAACAAAAAACGTTTACTCCTGACCTGCTATTAAATCAATAAACCTTCAAATTTCGCCTGCAAAGGTTGAAAAAAACACTTAAAATTAACTTTCGCGGAGTTTCAGGGGCAGCGATGTTTTAGCAGGGGCTCAATTTAAGTGGCGGTGGTGAAATGTAACTTACCCGCTCTGAAGGTCAGACAGAACGAGTCAGGTTGAGTAAAAGTGCGCGCCTGTTTCTTTATGCTCTGATACCAGACCAGACAGGAAGCCTCAGAATAAGTCGTGGCAAAAAATAAATAAATAAATAAATAAATAAAAGAAAGGAAATCTAAAGTTTAACCGTTTCAAGCTTCCCTGCGTTTCCAGACAGCGCGTACTACAGCTGGCACTTCGGTAGCTAATTTGTTTTCGTTTTGACGGTCGAGATGTTGTCACAACTCTGTGTGTGCGGTCACCTGTGTCACCACCAATGGCAAATCTCCTATGGGATTGTGGGTAATGTAGTTTCTTAGTTTACTACATTTATAATGTGTCAATTTCTTTTAAAAGAAATATATAAAAACATGCTGTACAATATTTAATGTCTGCAAAAGTTCCCTTGGCCATGTTTGTATTAAGTTAGTGTTTGCAGTCTCATGTTCTTTTAGTATTTTATATTGCAAGCATATTAAATAGTCCGTTCACATTTTATGTTTCATCAATCTATAAAATGGTGTTCCAGAACTGGTCTGATTATATTGTGTGTTATGATAAGGGGTATTTCTTTACCACGGAATGGACCCTTACTCTTTGTTGTCTTTTACATAAATCCCGTTATAAAGCTCTGACAATGAAACAAATTGATGATTTAGTCACTTATTTCTACTATTGTTTTATTAAGTCTATTGTGTTGTGTGCATGGGCAGTGTTTGAGTCTCATGTGATTGCAGATTCTGGACTACTGAAGCCTGCATGTTCTCAATGCATCAACTTAAAAAAAATTTTTAATTGGGCAGAACACAACAATAGGCCTGTGTGGCACACAATAGCAAACTTGTTTTATGTCAATCTAAACATGTTTTAATTGACTACGGCAGTCAGCGAAGACTGTTTCCTATAAAACCTTTAAATATGTGAATAATCCAAATGCTAATCATGAGTACGTTGAATATATCCTGCATTCATTTCTTTAAAAATGCCATTAGTTTTGATTGTTGTTTTGGCTTTTACAAGGTTATTTAAGGTTTTTGGCTATCTCCATCCAACTACCTCAGACCAGTTATGATTATTTAACATAAGGATAGTTGTACCAGTAATGCAGCAACATGTTTGGTGATTGGGGTCAATATTAAAAAGTCACATTAGAGCCTTTAACTAATTTCACAAATATTTTGACACATTCCACAAGGTTCATTTAGACTGATGCCTTTATTTGATATTTATTTATACTGCAATGCACACAAGTGTGTGTGATGTAATGGTTATCCTGTCTCAAATATCTTTGATCCACCGTGTTCAAGGCATTTTACGAGGTATCTAAAAAATTGCCTGTTAGGAGGAGTTGAGGTGCTTTTTAAATTCAACACAGGTAATACTTAGTACAACCACAAGGTGGAAGCAAAGGTAAAAGCAAACTATTGATTGCATACATTTCAGAGAAGAGACTGGACAGATTTAAATGGGCAGTTGTTTTATTTCAGTGGAGAAGGTGTATTTTTCCAAATAAATCTCACATGATAAAGCAAAACCTTATACAACCTACACCTAACCAAAACATCCAGCTATCCTTTGCCATGGGGTACATTGTGCATATCAAATTACATGACAAACTGTCAGATGAATGCTTAAACCAATGCACATCAAGTATTTGATTGATAATATTAATAAGGTTCATTGCATACTGAAAATGACCATCTTCATGTGGCAGGAAAGAACACATCTCAAATAATCAACAGGATGATGATCAAACTTCTATTTTAAAAATCTTTTTTTTTTTTTAAAAAACACTTAAGCCCTCTCCATATCAGTGCATCATCTATGAGGTGAATTATCTCTTTGGACCCTTCATTGTAGAGAAGTCATTGATAGTCACTTAACCTTAACCTCAAATTTAACAGATAAGAAATTATTAAGAACATGTCCAAATTTAAACTGATGCCAAATGATTTACAAGATAATGTAACAAGTGAGAATGATTTAAACCACATGAGGGAGAAACAGCATAAGTTTTCCACTCTGTTAATCAATTCATCCATGAGCTTTAAGCACTCATCTGGACAGAGTGGCATACATTTATACTAAACAGGATATGTTGCCGTCTAGTAAATACTGCAGATCACAACCAAAAATGTGTTCTTCTCTTTTTAGAGTGTCATGATGAGCCTGTAATATTTCATTATATTTTAGGCTAGTCTGTGCTTTTTGTTTTTTTTTAAACACCTTACAATCAGAGTCACTGAATGTGATTGACTATTATTTTTTGGTTTCATCGGCCTGACGAGATAACAGCGGGCGTTCTTAATTTACCGACATAGGAAGTGAACTGAGAGGGCAGCATTTTCATGTGTGGGGCAAGGAGGGATACTGTGGGTGCCACCAGTCCATGAGCCTCACACTGTGAACAGGATCCAATACCACCTGGGTTCCACCTTGATCCCTTCTCTTCCCCCGCTGTAGTGGTGAGTCCTGGAGCACTAGACGAACACGGTGGTGGCGCATGTCTGTGCTCACATTAATTGTGAACTATGAGAGAGACAGAGAGCCATGCAGATTTTTTTAATTTTCTCAGTTAGGGAATAGAATTAATTAAGCTAAGACTGAGTAAAGAATATATCAATCAGTGCTTCTTTAACAGTCAAAAACTTTGACAAGGTAAAACTCAGGATTGCACCCTTAAGTCTCCCTTCAAACTTAGCCATTATGTGGGCTGATGGGGAACTTTAAGGAGACCATGGTTTATGTAAAAATAACTTTCTCTACCCTAAGCATCACCAGCCAGACCTCCAAAAAAAGCTTACAACTATGATCAATCCACATATTCTCACAGATCAAGGCAACATCAGTATCTGGCATAAATATTTCACATTTCAAGACCTGCTCAGAAAACATGAATTATATCCCTTAACTTAATACATTTTAACAAGCCTATCATTTTATACAGGTTTTAGATTCATTTATTTGTTAATAAACAGATAAAAGCTTCAGTGTAGTATTTAAACTTAAAAAAAAAAAAAAAAAAAAAGCTTTTACAATATCTGAGCCTTTTTATGTTTACTCATGTTAAATTAATTCCCTCCTGGTCTAAGAGCATATGATTTAAGAGAAGTACGATAACTCTCTTGGTTATACTTCTCATTGAACACTTAGTAAAACAATTTATTTAAAAAAGAAGTTCAACAATAATCACAAGACATTTCTTTTCTAATGATAAATTATAGGTTAGGTTAACTTAAAGGTGAGATAAAATTTTAAAAGAATATTTTAGACACAAAAATCTAAGAGCGACTTACCAAGGTCAGTGTCATGCCCATGACCACAGGGATTAGGATGTAGTTGAGTGTGGTGATCTGAAGCACACTGCAGTCAGACTCAGGATTCATGTGAACATCTTCATATTGTTTAGGTAGGCGCAAGGACTTGGCACAGCCATTCTTACTGTGCCCCTGTTGAGAAGGAAATGACCGAAGACACATTTAACATGTAAAGATTACAGCCAGAAGCACAACTAACTAAAACCAGCTTTTGATAAAGCTACTATGTAAGTGAATATGCAAAATAAAAGTAAATGTGAAAGTTTGGTAAAAGTTTCTTTTTTAAAAAGGAGCAATTACCTGGTTTTTAAATTTGAAGTTGAACTCCCACAATGCCTCCGACACCTTTTTGACCCAGAAGAGTAAACACTAGAGAAAGAGATAATAGTCATTTATATTTATTTATAATTGAAAAGGCAGCTGAATAAAATCAATTTGTCTTTTATTTTTGCATTTATGAATACTTGTCTCTTACATTTTCCATTTTTGTATAAAATTTCATTATTAAACCAATTAACGTGCTTTTAGGTTTACCCCTTATTTACATACCAGTGGTATGTAAGTTTTCAGAATTAAAAATTAAATCAGACTGAAACTGTCTTGTTTCAGCACTGGTTAAATAAATTGCTTGAAGGTGATAGTTATTTATTATCATTTTATTATATGTATAATTTTTATTAGTGTAGTAGTGATATTTATGAATATTAAGAGTTTCATCTGCAGATGAAAGGCAAGGCAGTTTATTTGTATAGCACATCTCATGTACAGGACAATTCAAAGTGCTTTACATAAAACAAAAGCATTACAGACAGCCATCAGAGTGCTTTCAATTTGGAAAATCAGTAGCTTTCTTAAGAGGTAACTAAAGCTAAACAGGGCCAACAGATTTGCTAATTTCTCATCATTTCTTTTTAAAAGTTTGATTAGTTGTAAATGGTTAGAATTCCCCTTTTAGAAACTTCTTCCTTTGCAGATTTTAGCTTTAGCTCATCTGTCAAGAACCATGCTATGGTCCAAACAAAGAGTTCCCTGACTGCAATCTACTGCAGATAGGATACCAACAACTTACAGTTGCATAATACTGTTAATGTACCTTGGAATTAAGTAAGGTTGTGGGTGTGGATTCTGGCAGTGCAGGAATTTTTGACACACGCAAGTTGAATGGTTCATACAAGTAGAAAAGGGAACGAATCACACAAGCCCGAAGACAGCGCATCCTGTCTATGGAGTCAGGCTGGAGACGAAATGGCAGTTCAACATCAATCCTGTAATGTCTTTAAAAGAAACAAAACAAAACTGTGAAAGTAGGTGAAAGGGGAATAAAAGATATAAATCAGTTATTTTTTAACGAAATATGAAGTTTAACCTCCAATTTCTGAGTGTGTATACACTTTTTCAGGTACTTTTTTCAGTATAAAGTCAAATGAAGACAGGCTAAATAGACTCAACCGTAAGAGGAACTTTACTCAATATCTGCATAAAACAACTAATCAACAAAATCAACTCACCTCCTGTATAGTCTGGTCCAAAAAACTGCAGTGCAAGTGACTATCCACGCATGCCTACAGATCAAAGCAAATCTGCATACATCCTCAGGCCGAATGTAGGAGGAAAGCATCAACCAAATGTCCACTGGATAATCCTCCCCATCACTGCTCTCACTGTTTTCTGAGAGAATAAACCAATAAAAAACAAGTTAGGATTTCTTCCACATTGAACTATTCAATTTTTTACCAGGCAAAGAAAATAATTCTAAATACACAAAGGTGGTAAATATACCCTTTCTCCTCTTGTTTTTCTTCTTGCGTGCCACTTTGGTTTCACTTTCCCCTTCTTCTTCCTCAGGATCCAAATCATCACTGCTGCCCAAAGCGTCTGCTCTGCTACCCACTGCTGATGAGAGAACCTCCTCCACAGCACCCTGAGATGCTTCCAGGCCACAAAGTAATTTTACTGAAACATAAAGATTAGTCTTCTTTAGTGTATGGGTGTATATATCAAACTGTCAGACAGATTGTAACAACTGTAGTATCATAAAAAATATTACCTTCTTTTTCAATCGCATTTACAACAGCCTTTTTTACCCTTCCTGACTTCACAACGGCCGGGTCGGCATCAGCATAATCAGCAACAGTGACTGGGGGAGAAGGAGACATTAAGCATTCAGTTGGATGCTTTTTAGTAAACGTTTAAGACATTTTTTGCCAGCGCGACTCGATAACATTCCAAATTAGCGTTTCTATAACAAAACACGTATTACAATGGTGCATACATGAATAATATTAGAATACTTTTTATCTAACAAAATTCAAACCGACTAAAAAAAAAAGTATATTAGCTTCAATGCAATGGAGAGAGCTAACAGTGGGAAGGCTAACTTACTAGCTAAGCTCCTACCTGATTCTGAACAAACGTCCCCGGCCTTAAATTTCAGCCGTTTTCGGCTTCCTTTCTTGGGCATGTCGACA
Organism: Rhadinocentrus ornatus; assembly: GCA_037177495.1. Lineage (NCBI taxonomy): Eukaryota > Metazoa > Chordata > Actinopteri > Atheriniformes > Melanotaeniidae > Rhadinocentrus > Rhadinocentrus ornatus. Next base: position 28,717,631 of record JBAMHW010000003.1, read on the forward strand.
CTAATGATATGTAAACGTCTAACGGGGCTGTGAGTTCTGCCATGTCTCTATGGCAAGCGGAGGTAAAGAGAAAAAGAGAAAAATAACACAGAAATTGAAAAATGTTCCGCCAGGGTCTTCAGCCATCATGGAATGACGTAACATCGCAAATCACGCGAGAGTTGATTATCAGCTGCATCCGCAGTGGAATCCTGTTGATAGTGATGTTACTTTTTGCACCTGAAACATTTACAAAGACAACAAATACAGTTGTCTATACAATAAAACAAATCTTCTAAATACAGGAAATGGACAACTTAAATATGTAAATAGTAAAGAAGTTTAAGTCTATGTCTACATATTACACACAAACAGTTTAGATTGCTTTTTGCTTTTGAGAATAATGTATATAGAGATGTATTATTTGAATTCGCCAAAGAAAGCAATTTACAGGTTTCCTACCTGCCTCGTGTGATTAGAGCTGTTGAAAAATCCTCGGAAAATGTAGAAAATGCTCTGTGTAATTCGAGGTGACAGTGAGTTGATACAACATGTGCAAGTTGGATAGATAGATAGATAGATAGATAGATAGATAGATAGATAGATAGATAGATAGATAGATAGATAGATAGATAGAT
>JBAMHW010000003.1:28732010-28742304 GCA_037177495.1 Rhadinocentrus ornatus
ACCTCCCCCAGCTGAGGCTCGAACCAGCAGCCTTCTTGCTGTGAGGCTGCGGTGCTAACCACCACACCACCGTGCAGGACTTTGAACTATCATATTTTAATTTAATGCAGGCTACGGAAAGTTTTGTATGAGTGCTTGTTTTTGTAGAAAATGTGACAGAGCAGCTTAACACCAGCTGGCATCTTGCATTTGCTGACGTACACGGGCTTAACTTGTCCCTTTTTCTGCAGTGATGCACAGTATACCTTAAAATGTGAATACTGACTGTACTAAGCCAGATGCGAATGTTGCCAGAGGTTAAGGTTAGCCTGGTGTGACAGTACATCTTTCTTTGATACATTAGGATTTTTCAGTATTATATTTGTAAGACTGGTCAAACTTTTCTAATAATCCCTTGTCCTGCTATGCAACTCATACTTAAAGTTCAAGATTTTATATCATGAGGTATCCAGCTACAACATCATCATGGAGAGTGTAATTAGTCTTAACAGACATTACCAAGATGGGCTTAAAATTGATCATTTATATGCCTAATAAAGGACAAATAAGTGGATCACAGGTCTTAAACAATCAGAATTATATTAAACACATAAATTGACTTTGTCATTTATACACAAATCCACTTACTTTTTACCCCCTATGATAATATATGGTTCAGTTAATGCATAGCAAGGCATTTGACGCTAGGCCAGCAGAAGCGGTGCTTGCAGTCTTGGCACTTAAACTTATAGTTACTGAACTAGAAAGGTGTTGTGCTTACAAGTGCAGTGTGAGAGAGAATAGGTGTCAAAGCTAATAAACCTTAAAGCTAATAAACCTTAAACTGCAGAGAAAATGAGCTCCAAGATCACCTGGTACAGTATTTTGAGGAGGAATCAATTTATAAGCATTTGTTAAACAATAAGTAAACTAAAATAAGATGAACTACTAGTTACTTTTGATGATTATTTATTTTAAAAATGTTCCCTTAATGTAAAGGTTATCTGTACCTAAATTTCAAAATTTGCCTACGCTTGTTCATATCTTTGAATCAAATATGCAGAAATTGACTCTTTTCATGAATCCATGACCATTCAATGTATCAATGATATAATAATCATTACTTTCAGAAATACACACTCGTACCCTCTACAAATAAAAAGCAATGTAGACTTCCAGATTGATTTTAAATGTCAGCTCACACTATAGACACATCCTCTTGAATCTGTGTGTTTGTAACGTGTGTGAGCGTATATGCCTTCAGCTAGTGCTGCTTATGCATGGATGGCTGGAACACATTTGTGCTCCATGATAGGAGTATATTGAGGAAAGGGGACAGAGGGGTGGGGGCTGGGGGCATACTCAGATGAGAAATTACCACATCTCATCGGTCTGCTGCTGAAGTCCTAATCTTGTGCTGTGTGTTATATAAGCCCCAAATAGTGGAGTTAGGGTTGATGTGGAGTAAAGTGGAGCATAAAGTGAGCAGCTGGATGTCTCCAGGAAGCCCTGTAAAAGAAAGAGTTGGTACAAAAGTAAGGATTGACTCTAAAAACAAAGAGAGAAAAGTTCTTACTGAACCAGCCAAGGATGATTTCTTATCTTACACAGAAACCTTCTTAATTCCCAACTATTGTAGGTCTCTCTTTTGAAACAGAAATACAGTGGAGCAGTGACAAGCCCAGGACCAGAACTTAACTCCAGAGATATTGGGCTTCATGGTCAGGACCTTAATACACACTTCAAGGAGATTTCCAAACACCAAGCGTCTTTTCCTCCTATGATGTTAAAAAAAAAGGGTTGGTTTTCCTGATCTAGATGCAAAATGTTCCAATATTGATAAAAACATTATTTTGATTTTAAGTGAACTCTTAGAATTTGCTGTTAATTGTAAAGCAAACAGCAAAAGTAAAATTTCGAGGTTCTGTAAATGCATCAAGATTTGAAGTTAGGATAAAAATGTGGAAGCAGAACATTTTTATGAGCTGAGAGTGTGATGTTGTTTTCCCCTGCAAACCTGAATAGTTTGCTGGATTTTCACATCTACTGGGTCCCAAACAAAGGGACAGGACTGTGATGTTAGTAGTTTGGGGATTTTTTTGAAGTTGGAAGACTTCAGACACTTATTACTATATGTCCCAAGTATCCCAAGTATAGCCGGTGTTCTAATGTTTCATCCTACCCGAGGTGTCCTACCCAGGCTTTCTGCACATGCACACAACACAAAAGGGCCATTTCTATGTGGGGTTGAGGACACATATAGGCCCATAAATCCATGCTACGCTCAAATTAGCTTTAAATCTGTGCAAGACTTTTGCCCACTGTACCTCAGTGTTGTTGTAAAACTTTTGTATTGTGAAATAAATTAATCAAAAACTTTAATAAGTTTTTATGGTTTTCATATGTTTAATACATGAATAGATATATTAATAATTAATTTACATTGTCGAGTCCTGCATAAATTTACAAAAGGTTGCATACAGTTTAGCAAACAGTTCAGTTTAGAAAAAACTGAAAGAAAAAACAAAGTTCATAAATATTGCCCTGCAGGTCTAAATGATGTCAGCTCCAAGGTTCTGAAAACCTGGTATTTGATTATGTTGGATTATTCAGCACCTTAACAACAACACCCTTTTCTGACACCCACAAGACATAAATGAGCTGTCAATATACAAAATCAAAACAGCAGCTGACACACCTCTTTATCTCTGTCTCTTTTCTTGTTCCCTCCCTGCCCCTTGCTGCATCTCGACATAGTCAAGTTTCTTTCCCATCGCTCTTCAATTGTCACTCTACCATTTTGGGTCCGGTTTGTTGTTTCCTTAGTTTTACTCAAGGTCTTCTTTGCCAGAGGTCAGGCTGGTCCCTGGCAAGTGCATGTGTACAGATTTTAGGCCCCTGAGCACTGATAGATTATTAGTGTGTAAAGCTAGATCTCCCACGTTGCTTGCCATGCCACGGCTTAGACGCTCCTTCTCTCAGTAGTATCCATCCTTTGCTCCCTCCATCCCTCTGCCACTGCCATCTGGCTCTCAGCACCAGGCACATTTAGCTCAGCTGGGCGTCAATTTGTCCCCCTGGCTGCCTGTGTGAGAGAAGGAAAGCAAGGGATGAAAGAGGAAAGGTAGGAAAGAGAGACAGTCATACAATGACAGAGGAAGATTTAGCACAGAGATACAGAAGGAAAATAAGCCAGAAAACAGACTGAATCAAGCCTACCTGACGGCCCCCAGAAGCAAGGGATATGCTCTGATAATAGAAGGAGTGGAAAGTCACTCTGTGTGTGTGAGGGGGTGTGTGGGCCCTCTCTATCTTGTAATAAGAGCAGAATGATTGGAGTTGCAGGACTACCAGAGGGAAAGGCGAGAGTAGTGAAGGAGTGGTGCAGGAATGAACAGAATGAGAAAGAGGTGAAGGAGGAGGAGCAGAGGGATATGAGATGAAGTTTTTTAGCCAGCAGTTAAGCCCACAGCAGCCCTGCCATGTCTAACAACTACACTACTGGAACGCTGTCAGTTCACTTTCACTCCTGTAACTCCCTCAGAATAGAAGATAAGGCATACATGGATGGGGTGGGGTGGGGTGGGGTATGAATGTTGCTGTGGGTTTAGCAAGAAGAGGTGGGGGGTATGGTTATTTTATTTTTTTTTATTTATTTATTTTTTTAATATAGGGGTATTGAAACAGAGTGTTATGGACTTCATGGTTGAACAGTTGCAGTCTGTACGCAACAGAGCTACTACAGAGAACAATTGAACACACCTCCCCTGTAGACTTAGTGGTTTGGGGTGCATTTTACTCCCAGTTTTTCCCAGCAAAAGACTTAAACACCAGAAGAGGCAGCGGCGTCTGAAGCTAAGTCCCTCGGCTGGACCCTTAAATGGATTTAAAGAACTTCAAAATGCCTCCTCTGCTCCATGAAATAGGGCTTGTCAGTGTCTCACAACATAGCACACACACACACCCACCCCCCTGCTGAGTGTCAATAAGAGACACACACCCCTTCACACACACACATGCATAAAGATCTGAGAGAGCATGCTGCTGCAAGTGAAATGCAGAATTTGCCAGGACACAGCGGCAGGACAAATGTGTATTTGCACGCTATAGGAACAAGATACAGAACACATCTTACCTTAATCTGTATTGGTTTTATTATACATGTTATATCAGTCAAAAGATGCAAAACATGAATCTGCATTCATGAGTGATGCAGTACTCTTGATAGAAACTCTTGAATATTGTTGTTTCTCTGCATCAGTAAATTTAAACTTGCATAATTAAACAGAAAAAATGTGTTTATATGAACACCGCTTTCTAGTTTATTGGAATTAACTTTGACAAATGATAAAATCTTATTTCATGTTTTAGTAACAGAAAATGCACAAGTGTGACTGGAGCACCCTCCTGTTAGGAAATTCTCTCCCATTGCCTTCTTTGTTGCCTGATTAGATATAGTTTTGTGTGGTTGAAACAGTCAGATCTAGTGGAAACGGTAAGAGATGGAGAAAGCAAGAAAGGAAAAGGAGACAGACTTAACCGGGAGTAATTTGATTGCATCACTAATTGTAGGGTTGTTAATTAACAAGCTGGTTTTATCCTGAAATCTGACCTTGTGCAAAATCCAGCCACTGTTTTGGGTTAATTTATCAAATAGTAATACTTCCACACACATTCAGCAATTTGTTTATTTTGTGGAGTCACATTTAGTGGGTCTTATGAATCACTATACTGATCATAAGGGTGTGTTTAAATATTGACAATCTACTCAATCCTAACCTGAAGTTGGATTTCAAGGTCTGAAAGACAGCTTCAGAACAAGAAAATAATATGACATCTAAATAAATTTACATCAACTTCACATTCTCTATAAATGCAAAGGTGGTGAGTGGGCAGCAACACCACTCTTTCAGAAAAATAATCGTGATTAATGTAGGTTAAGAAAGTTGTCTCTGTGGGATGGTGCGGTAATTAGCACTATTGCCTCACAGCTGTGGCCTTTCTGTGTGTGGTATGCATGTTTTCCTGATACATGTGTATGTTTTACCAGGTTTTCAGTCCAAAATTATTGATGTTAACTGGTGATTCTGAATTCATCCTTGGAGTGGATTTTCTTTTGTCTCTGTGTTGTCTCTGTGATAGACCTACAACCTGCCCAGGGAGGGATAGCAGCTAAGACAGGCTCCAGCATTTTCTTTTTCTTCTTACACATAAGTGGGTTGTAAAGAACCTATAAATGATCACACAGTAGGAATGAAATGGACACTCTTGATCCTTTTTCAGACTGCCTTTGCTTTAAATAGCTATATAGAGAATACATATCTGTATGTAAGGTATAAGTAAAAGAAGCTTTACATACTGAAATCTTTCATGAACAGAAATGATCAGAGTGATGAATTGCCCACACAGAGTCAGCACTTCCCACTACTGTAAGTGTCCAACAGGGCTGATAGATCACACATATGCACAGTCGAAGGTGCTCGGGTGCACAAACGCATAGACTTAGAGTTGAGGGAGATTGCCGTGCAGTTCAGAGTGCTATCTTATCAGGTCAGATGTCAATGTACAGATTATGACATGCATTCATTTTATACTACAAGATGCATTGTAAGGGTAATTAAAAACAGTGTGAGTTAGAGTTCTTACTGGAGGAACTAACAAGATATTTCCTGTGCATGTACATCCACGGAAATCTCTCAGATCATCTTGTCTCTGTATTGAATCAAGACCCATTTATTCAGCACCACCTACGACATGTCTCAGTTCTCAGCTGCAGTCTGTTATTCATTTACTTCCAGTTCCATTCACAGATATGTGGGTTGGAGCAGACACTCAAAGGCGGCTGCTGACCTTTACCCACACACACTCAGGCACACATAGAAATAAACGCTTTGACCCTGATTTTTTTAGTTTTGTAGCAAAGGTTTATCGTCTGTAGTTACATTTGTGTGAGTGTGTGTCCACAAGAACTATCACATCATATGAGTTGGCTCTGTGAAGATCCAATATTCTAATGTACATTAGCAACAGACTCATCTTTTCTGTTTCTATAAAGGATTGCTCTCCTTCACCTCTTTTACATTCTCATTCGCTCTGTCTCTCGTGCTCCTCGCTCTATGTCTTATCAGCGGTGATGGCTTTAAGTGTGTGCGCTGAGAGGTGTATTAGTTGGCTATCGTTCTCTCAGATAACGCTTCATATCTCTTAGCTAGCTCCTTGTACTTAAAGCCTTTCCCTCTCTAAATGAGATGGGAACACCACTTCTAAGATTGGGGAACAAATCTCCACCATCCTCCATGCACCATATTTATTGATACAGAGTGATTGATTTTTCTATGAAACAAACTGAATAAGTGTTTCTCTTTATTATGGAGGTTTGTTATTTTCCTGCTATGGAAGTGTAGCATGCGTGAGTATGACTGTTAGCTAATACGCTGTGCAGTGAGTTGACCTAATCAGTTTGATTTGAGTTTATACATATTCATAATAGCCTGTAAAACATTGTTTTATGAGGGTGCATGCACAGCCATGTCAGAGTGTGAGTGGTGCTATTTGTTTAGTAAATGCATTGTAAAACATGTGCAGCTCATGTAGTTACAATGCTAATTGCCTAAACTGCCCCACACACTTTTTGTAATAATCTACAAGTGAAAAATACACACATGCACACATGGCTATGCTCTGTTCATCGATGATGAAAGTCAGCAGCAAGCATCGTGGTAGCACTATTAGAATAATGGGGGCTGTGATGCTGTCCACTCCAGAACAAGATGAACATCATTCACCCTTAGCTACCTTCCTCTCGCTCCACCGCCGTATGCCCTGAAACGCTTCTTATTGCCCTCAATTCCACACTTCAGTAGCCCTTTCATTTATTCACGCTTACCCTCACTCATTCTGTCTCTCTTGCACAACCAGACAAAAATTGATCAAGCACAAACTCCGAATGACCAGATGTCCAAGAACAACAAACATTTCTTACTGTAAACACCCCACAAGTGCAGAAAGGCAAAAAACTTCTTAAGTCTGCTCAGAATCCTGTCCACTGTTCTGTGTGCATCACATCATAATGATGGCTCATTGTCATTTCTATCCATTACGCTCTATGTTTTCTAAGTAGTCCACTAAGCATGGCATGTTATTTGGTTAGTTAAAACTTTATCAAACACTACCTCAGTTTCAGACCTTTAATGCATTGTAATAAGATGTTGACGTCACTGAAATATTAGACTTGTTTTTTTTTTATATGTCAGGAAATACATAGCAGTTTGGTACATTTCATTGTATTGTTAATTTTTATGCAGTGTTGGGAAATGACAGGTCAATGTCTTTATCTTTTGCCTCCTGTTGGGAAAACTGAGACTGATCACTGATACTAATACTGTATTTTTTTGGGGAAAAAAATGTCTTTTCAAAAGCTTTCAGGTGCTGATGAGGCTCTCTGTTAATGCTTTATCAAATGCAGGGGCACAGGAAAGGGCAAGGTACCAAATATGTGCATGTTAAATATTACTTTGCAGTTATTCAGCGTATTACTCAGCATGTTGTCAGATAATTGTCTATAATGTCTGATTCACGTGAGATAGGAGAAGTTTGAAGTTCTCTTTTATTGTAATCAGTTTTCCTTGTGATATTCTATTAAAACTCAAGTATAGCTGTTTATTTTCCCCTAAAGATCCTTTTTTTCATTTTGCTGCAGTCATATGGCAAAAAAAAGAAAACATAACTATAATACTGCTAACCCTCAGTTTTAGAAAAGTCAAAATACTTTGTTGTTATACTTTTGTTTTGTTGCTAAATTACTCCATAATATGTAGTTCAACTGCCAAAGATTTTGGGTCTGTACAAAGAAGAACCTTGACCATTCGTCAGTCAGCTTTATGATTCTTGCTGAATCATCTTCTCAAACGTATGCCTAAAAGATCCTGCAAAGTTTTCCCTTATTTATCAATTTTGTTATTTCTCTGATCTTTATCTTTGTACCTATTTACAACAAGTCCAGTTCTCACTTTAATCTAAATCTAGGTTTAAAACTTTTATGTCATTGTTGCCACGATAAATATGACACCAAACTGGTGCCTTACTTCTTTATTTTATTATCAAGTAGCAAGTATCACAGTGGCAAGCTGCAATGAATCTATGACCTTTGGGAAACAATGACTTTATGATTTCCAGATGTAACAGCTGTAATTCAAGAGCCTTTAGAAATCCCAGGGGTGACAAAGTTTTAGTTTGGGTACAGTGGTGAAGCAGTGAATGGAGGCCTGCACTCATCTCCTCAGATCACATTTATTAAAAGCGACTAATCAGTGAATGGACAATTGCTCCAATATTGATGCCATTAAGCAGAGAGATATAGTAAGGTAGAGAGGAAGAGTATGACTGAAAGTTGACTGAGACAGAGACGAAGGGCCTTCGGTTGAGTTACATAAAGGTCATATCGCGCTTTGTAGCTTGCATCAGATAGAGCCACCCCCATCCACTTCTGCTGCCATCCTCCAATATTCCTCTCCAGCTCTGCCTCTCCAGTTTCAAGTACATCCTTTTGTCATTGTGACCTGTTCGTTTTTCCTCTATCTGATCCACTGTTTCCTTTCTTCCGCTCTCTCCATCAGGGCTCTCTGAGCTCTTTCAGCATCTCATGGCAGCGTCGTCTCTTGTTTTCTTCTCTGTCATATCGTCGACTCTTCTCTCTGCCATCTTGCGTGAGCTGGGTTATGGGGGAAGGGGAGACCCTGAAGGGAGCATAAACTCAAAACACATACACACTCCCTTGCACCCACAGATCTGTGCTTTAATTGGTCCAGATTGACTGCGGTCTTGCTGCCAGGGCGATGGATGCATTGTAGCATGTGCTACACACATGCACACATGCACCAACAACTGTTCTTTTTATTTCGAAAGGGTTGTTTTCAATTGTTCTTTACTTTTCCCTTTTAAACGCACATGTTTTGTTCTGTTTCTCTATAATGTTTACATGGTTGCCAGATAACAATAGTAGACATCCTTGCTCATGAAAATCTCGGCATCTTGAAGAGCCAGAAGAGTTGGGTAGCCTCTAATAGCAATACAATATTAAATAGAGTGGGCTTTTTTTTTTATTACAGTTGCAGTATTGATGTCATCATGTAACCAAGAATACTGTATTCATTGGATTCAAGCCAACTTTTAGATTTGCTAATCTTACTGTCTTCAGAGGCGATCCATATCTGCAGTTTGCTACAACTAATAGTTAATGTTGCATAATTCCACCTGGATTAGCAAGTTACCTCACACAGCTGCTTAAATTTTTCCAGTCTGGCTGATTTAGAGCATTTGAACTGACACACCTGGAGGGATTCCATCACAGCTACACCAGCAAGACTTTTCCTTTTCAATTCTTTCAATAACTTAGCTATTTTTATTCATTAGTGATAGGGATGGAGAAACTTTTAGAACAGTATCAAAAAACAGGCATTTAATATTACTGCAAGATCATCTAAATGTGTGCAAATCACTGGTGTAAACATGTGTGTGTCCGGTCAGTACATCTGTTCCATCATCTCTGCCAGGTTATTTTTATTCCTGCTTTTTTGGCAAAAATCACTTCGTCGATATAAATGACATCTCGTTCCTGCAGGACATTATTGTTAGCTCACACACACGTTTACACATGCCACACTTCCACGCATATACACAACACAACCATCCCAGTGGGGATACACCACATATCTAGCTGGCTCTTGTTTAATGCTGACCCAACAGAATATGTGTCTGTCCCTCCAGTGTTCCACTCTCACCCTGATGGCACAGCATCAATGAGTCCCATCTCATGCATCTACCAATACAATTCAGAGTTCCAGATATAGATCCTGCACTCTTCCTGGCTGACCTTGTTGCCACTAACACATCTGGTTGCCTGTCTGTCAGTCTGTCTGACTCCATTTATGCTTTGTACGTGTTTGTGTTCACATGCAGACTCAGGCTTTTTCTCTTTCACCCTCCACCTTTCAGAGCCTGCAAATTCAGTCACCATGGAAACGGGGGGAGGGTAGGGAGAGGTTGATGTTTACTTCCTGACACCTTCTGTCCCATAGGATGCAAACTACAGTATCAGCGACTCTGATTGTGTGGGGGTGTGTGTGTGTGTGTGCCTGATAATTTTTAACATCACGTATAATGTAGCTCTGTATTGCATTAGCTGTACATTGTTAAACATGGAGGTTTATGTATCTTTAATGAATGTAAAGTTATAATGTATGTGTGTGTGTGTGTGTGTGTGTGAGAGAGAGAGAGAGAGAGAGAGAGAGAGAGAGAGAGAGAGAGAGAGAGAGAG
>JBAMHW010000003.1:28769911-28789651 GCA_037177495.1 Rhadinocentrus ornatus
CATAAGCCTCCCCTTGGCAAAGCAAATTTGTTCGGCACAATACAGCAACCAGACTATCATTCTGCTTGCTATGATGCGACAGGACAGGTTAAAAAATAAATAAATAACAAAAAAAAAATTTAAAAAGGCAAGAGACAGATAGTACCCCTGACAAACACCCACATGCACTCTCTCTCTCACACACACACACACTAGTTAGTTTAGAATCCCCAACTAACCTAAAATGTGTTTTTGGACTGAGAGGAATACCCAGACGAACTCCACATGGGAAAAAGGAAAACTAGAAAACGCTACACATAAAGGGTCAAATTCAAACCGTGACCTTTCTTGTTTGGACCAGTTCCAACAAACATACCATTACAGTTAGCAGATTTAAAAAGGCTTCAAACAAGCCAATAGCAGTTTAGTCAGTCTTTATCTCAAAGTTGTTAAAAGTTATGCATTTTAATTATGTTAAGGACCATGTTTGTCCTTCTTGAAATACTTTCCTCACAGCCATATCTTTAGACACAAAAAGCAAACCTCTTTTTCTGTGTCTAATAAGCAAATTATTATTTAAAGCCATAAAACCAAGGCACCATAAAAAAGAAAAGAAGATATTCACAGATAATAATTGCTTTAAATAAATGTACCCATTTAGTCTGAAAAACAACTCAACCAACCAAAAAAAACAATATTATTAATCAGTCTGGGAATAAGTCAATATACATGAATGTGTGTTTCATTGCTCTGCTGCCCTTATGTGCAGGCTTCCTTGGATGTGTAACACTGCCATCTTTCTTGATATACAGTTGGGTAAATATCTGCTCTCTTATTGCTTTTTTTATTGCAACATTTTAAGTTTTGAAGCCTCAACCATCTGCAACAAGGTGGCTTACATATGGAAGAGTGCTAAAGGAAGTGAGTGAATGACAGAGACATCCTGCTCAAAGGTTCGTGTTCAGTTCAGGGTAAACCTGAGTTCAGATCCACAAGGGAAACACCAGCTACATCTTCCTTGCCTGTCCATGTGTTGAGTCATGCTACTTGTTTGTCACACTACAGTAATTAGCACCTCTCGTGTCTTTGCTGTAATGTCCCTCCTTCTTATTTGACTGTGTTTGTGTGTTCCAGAGTGAGGAGAAGGTGCGCCAGCTGCAGGAGATGCTGGAGATGGCAGAGCAGAGGTTAGCTCAGACCATGAGGAAAGCTGAGACACTGCCCGAGGTGGAAGCTGAACTAGCACAGAGAGTTGCAGCACTCACCAAGGTAACACACACACACACATAGAGCTGTTGAAACTGTCTTTAAAAAGTTATAGGAGATAAAGAAATAGAATAGCTTTTACTCAGGCGGTTTTACTTACAGTATATGTATGTGTCTCCCCCTGCAGGCAGAGGAACGTCACGGCAATGTGGAGGAGCGGCTCAGACAGCTGGAGTCACAACTGGAAGAGAAGAACCAAGAGCTTGGAAGGGTGTGTGTCTAAATGAGTATGTGTATGGGAAGAACATGTGTGTGCATATGCATGTGTGTGTGGTGCACCAGTCCTGAAGGGTTACTCTGCCCTCTCACAGTGATGTGTGTACATGTGGGCTCATGCTCCACATTAGTTGGACACCTCGACTCTGAGCTCTGCTCTTCCTGCGGCATACACAGAGATACATTAACACACAGAAAACACAAATTCAAGAAGCACTTTTCATTTTCCCCGTGCATTGCTGCATGAATTCAAACGAAATCCAGATATCTTGCTGCAAACCCCCTCCTCCCTCCCCCCTATAAGACTGATTGGCTGCTATCTTTAGACTCTGAATTATTCACGCACAGCTAATTTCGCTCTCTCTCTCTGCAATCTCATGACTATATTTAGTAGAAAGCGCTCTCTTAGGATGCAGATGCGGGTTTGTGTGTGTCTATAATAATTTATTTAATGAAATTACTGTAAAACACATATTAAGCATGGTGCTTTCCATTTAAAGAGAAGCTGTTTAACCCTTTTCAAAATCATGTAAATGACTGTAATTAAGTCACTCTTGCTGTGAGATCCATTGTTGGCCAAGAAGACCTATATGTGGCAGCTGGTGATCTAGGGCTAAATGCAGACTTTATCCTTTAATCCATGTAGAGATGCTTGATTAGTTCCATAAAAAAAACAACACATAGAGTTTGTTTTAAAGTGAAAATGCGATAGTGTCACTTTCCTCATCTGGTTCTCCCTCTCTGCTCATCAGGCTCGTCAGAGGGAGAAAATGAATGAGGAACACAACAAGCGTTTATCCGACACTGTGGATCGTCTGCTCACTGAGTCGAATGAACGACTACAGCTCCACTTGAAAGAACGCATGGCTGCCCTGGAGGACAAGGCAATAAGCCAAATGAAAACGCAGCATAACGTAACTCATACTTGAATCATAAATATCATTAATGTAAGTTTTTAAATTATTTTATAATTTTTCTATAGAACTCCCTAATTCAAGACCTTGAGAACTGCCAGAAACAACTGGAAGAATTTCATCATACCAGGGTTGGTAAAACTTTAACAAATCATAATAACCACTATCATTTCCTGATTTCCATAATCAATGCAGGTCATCTGCAGTCTAATAGAGGCTTTGGTTTACTTTTCTAGTTATCTTATGAGAAAAGAAAGTCTCTATTGTTTTCCTGAACTCAACTAGACTCTCATAATTCCTGTTGATGTCATTTCTTATGACTCTGTGACCAAAGAAGCCAGACTGCTAAAAAAATATTTTTCTTATAATCTTTGTCCAACTGTATCCTGCTCTTTAGGGGTCACTTTTGTGATTTGTTATCATCAGCTGTTTAAGAAACCATGGTAGCTGATAACTGAGACACAGATTAAGGAGTCATGGATTTTATGTAGCAGAGTTTGAACTTGAAATGCACATAATGTACTTACAAAGTACTAATTGTACTCAAATTGTTGAAAAAATAATATTTAACTTCATGTTTTGTTTTGTTTTTTGTTGTTTTTTCATGGTTCATCCTCCACTCACTTGGCTATTCATAAATAAAGTTATTACATCCAATAACCTGCGCTCATAATATCTAGTGCAGGGGTGCCAAGCTCATTTAAGTTCAAGGACCACATACAGTGCAATTAGATCTTAAATGGGCCCGACTAGCAATCTAATACCATTATAGCCTATAGATGATAAAAACTCCTAATTAATTATTTGATTTAGTCTCAAAGAAGTACATTATTAAGACGTTGAATTAACTATCCTTTCACAAATCATATTATTAACAACCTGAATTTTCTTAAGACAATGTTTTCCATATTTTACACATGCGTTACAGCTTAAATATTACAATGGGTCTACAAAATCACGCAACATTTAATCACAGGTATCTAGAACAAAAAAATATAGGATTTCACTCTATGATTATAATATCTTGTCAAAATCTAGAAATTATCTTATATGAACACACACCTGATCATACAAGCTGAGGCGAGATCTATTAAAAAAATTAACCGACAGCCCTGTAAATGTGTTATATTTAGACATAAAAATACAAAATACAATAGACAATCACAGTTACTTTTATTTAAAATTGCTGTTTATGTTTTCCTTGTAATTTTCACGTTCACCAAATTCATCCCTCGGGCCAGATTGGACCCTCTGGCGGGCTGCACGTTTGACACCCCTGATGTGTCTAAGTGTTATACTGGCAGTAAATTTGTTTCAATTCTTGGGCACTTTTACATTAATAAATGTTTTCATTACATCCATGTTACTATTAATTTGTCTTGCACTAGAGCACTTGTAATAAAGGACTGTTGTGGTGTAGTTCCTATACTAATGCCCCTCTCTCCTTTAGGAACGGCTGATTGGAGAGATTGATAAACTGAGAAACGAAATTGACCATTTAAAACGCCGCAGTGGAGCATTTGGGGATGGCACTCAACCTCGGTAAACACATTCTCTTTGTCATATTCATGCTTCAACATATACAGTATTGATGGCAATCTGTTTGATGAATTTATCTCAGGTCTCACTTAGGAAGCTCCAGCGACCTCCGCTTCTCTATGGTGGAGGGCCAAGATGGCCACTACAGCACAACTGTGATCAGGCGGGCACAGAAGGGTAGACTGTCAGCACTGCGAGATGACCCAAACAAGGTGCTCACAGTGGTTTTTTATAAGGCCAATAAGGCCCCCCCACACACACACAAACACACACACTGAACCGCATTTATCGACCCACAAACAAGATCACATGTTAACTGCTCCTCTAACCACAAGCAGCTCCTTACCAGTGCCTAATCCAGGTTCATGTCTGCTTTGCTAGTAAGTGTCAGTGCTTGGCTGTGTGTGATGATCTCCATGCCTAACTTTCCATTCTCTACTAACCTCTCTGTCTTCCTGTCTCTCTCACTTGCTGCTGGACATAATGTGTGATGTAAGTTTCCTGTTCATGCATTTTTTCTTCATAAGCAGACAAACACTTCCACAAGGGTCATATTGTGATATATATGTATGCATTTAATCAAAATCCATTTAGGCATTTACGTTTACATTTAGAATAAAGGACGAACTGTATTTACTATTCAAGATATTTGACTTTGTCTACATGTGATCGTATGTGTTCAGGTGTGTGCAATGTTTGAGCAGGACTACCCATCTCTGCGTGGGAGCGTCAGCCACCTCCTAGGCAGCGATGTGGAGGCAGAGTCAGACATGGAGGACGACGTCAGCTCTGCCCTGCTCTCTCCCAGCGGTCAATCAGATGCTCAGACTCTCGCTCTCATGCTGCAAGAGCAACTTGACGCTATCAATGAGGAGATAAGGTGGCATATTAAAGGCACATTACATTACATTACATGGTTCCAATGGGGATACTGTGGCAATGTAGCAGTTATAAACAGTAGACAGGTAAAAGAACAGCAATAAGACAAAAAGGGACAGATGTTACAGAAAATAAATATACTGCTGTTACTTTTTTGTTAAAGCTATGTTTAAAAGCTTATAGGCAGATTAGAATGAGATCCGTAGCACAGGAATGATAGTGAACTCCTCAGTTGATAGAACAAAAAGGCACACTGTGGCATTTATAGACTGTAAACAGCCTACAGCAATAAAAGCTTGCGTTTTACTACAGAGTAAAGACAAGTCACAAACAACACAAGTTTAAGTCACTTTCTAGGTTAAAAAAAAGTACTAATCAAGGTTGATCAGATAATCTACATCTCTATATGCAACCAAAGATAGGCTAAAAACATTGAGCATAAGATCTATTTTCTTATATATTAGTTACAAAAGCAACAGGTCAGTGCATTCATCACATCTAGGCTGGAGCACTGCAATGCCATTTTAGCCAGCTGTCAGATAATTCTCTAAAAACCCCGCAGTTGACCCAAGACATTGCAACCTGAATACTGATGGATACCCCACCCCCCCTCCAAAAAAAGGTTTTCATATTTCCATTTTTTTCCTGCTCTGCCCTCTCCACATTAGCTTCCTGTAGCTAAGAGAAAATCCTATTATCTTGCAGAAACTTTGAAATGGCAAAGCTCCCTCTTGCCTCAGAAATCTCATTGTTCTCAGTCACCCCACAAAAACTTTTAATTCTCAGAATACAGGGCTGATTTTGTTTCTCAGAATTTCCAGAAATGGAACAGGAGACAGGGCCTTTCTAATTTTCAACTTTCCTGTTAGAGCAGCTCCCTCTCTGGGTACCGAACACTGACAGCCTCAATGCTTTTTTTTTTTTTTACCTAAGCTCAAAATGTGTCTTTATAAAAGAACTTGTAATAAATCACTGATTGCAGCCTGAGCTTGTTTTTCTTATGCTTTTAGACTCCCTTTAAATTAAACTTCTTTTTTTCTTCTTTTAATACCTTGTAGTAAATGTTTTACAGCCATTTACAAGGTGCTGTGTAAATGGATCTGATTGAGTAAAAACAAAAATACAAGCTGAGCTGTACATGTTAGTCAATAGACAGCAGCCTTAGTGCTGAGTGAGATCATGCATGTGCTCATGTTTCATTTTGGCAGAATGATCCAGGTAGAAAGAGAGTCAGCAGATCTGCGCTCTGACGACATTGAGTCTCGTGTAAACAGCGGCAGCATGGATGGTCTCAATGTGACTCTTCGACCCCGGGCCTTGCCCACCTCTGCCACCGCCCAGTCCCTGGCATCATCTTCCTCCCCGCCCACCAGTGGCCACTCAACACCTAAACATCATGGACGCAACACCAGTCACCATCTAGGCATAATGACCCTGGTCAGAGCGCACACTTGTTCAGTTTTTCATTTCCACACCTTAATGCAGAATGCTAAACTTGGACAAAAGTGTGGCTGCTTTTATAACAGTGTTGGGGTTTTTTGTCTATAGCCAAGCGACTTGAGGAAACACAGAAGGAAAGTAGCTGTAAGTTTGCAAAGATACCTAAAATACTTTCTGTATGTTTTACTGTGTCTTTTATGAACAAGCTGAGGTGTTTTGTGACTCTTTCAGTCTCCAGTGGAAGTGGACAAAGCTACTATCAAGTGTGAGACATCTCCTCCATCATCCCCACGCAGTTTACGTCTGGAAACCAATTTCGCCCAATTTACAGGCAGTCTGGAAGATGGACGGGGGTAATTACACAAAAACACATTTACGCACAGGTATTTGAGCTTGACAAACAGTGCCACAGTCAAGCTGAAGAAGCCTCTGTCTGAAGATGCTCTGTTGTTTAATCTCTATGTTTGCATAGGGTTTTGCAGTTTTGTGAGAAACTGCTGCAATATTATTTTTGCCCTGTGGACTGCATTCTTCAGCACAGAGCCAGCCTTCTTCATCGATTTATTCAGTTTCTGGCTCTGGTTCGGCTACCTCAACAGATGGCTACACAGACTTAAAGATGTGCAACATATTGTTGAAAACACTAAGAGACATTAGCTTTCTCAAGAAGGAGAGTCTGCTTAGTCCCTATTTGAAAACACCCTCTGTGTTAATTTATCAGTCTAGTCTTTTTATCATTAATTTGTTAAAGTGTCCTGTTGTTCACTGTACAGTGACTAATGCTGAATGACAAGGAAGTCGAGTCTGATATTTAACTAGATTGTGCCTTATTCTGTTTATTTTAACATAACATAACATAAAGATTTTCTTTGTTTATTTGTTGAAATGCTAGCAATAACATGTATGCGGTTTCATGTTAATAAATTTCATTTAGCAGATATTGTCTCTCTTTTAGCAAACAGAAGAAAGGGATCAAATCATCTATTGGCCGGTTGTTCGGGAAGAAGGAAAAGGGTCGAATGGACCAGATGGTTGTCAGAGATGGACAATCTCTACCAGCATTAACAGGTTCTCTATAGACTGCATACCTTGTCAGCACTTTGTTCCTCATCATATGCAACAGAAATGTAGATTAACTCATGTGTTGTATTTTAGACTTTGAGATGGGCATTGGTGACACTATGACTCTCGGAAAACTGGGCACACAGGCTGAGAGGGACCGCAGGATGAAGAAAAAGTAAAAAGATTAACTTAGAGCATTTGTTTTCAACTTGTGTTTTTTCTTAGTTTTTTCAGTTTTCATTCTGTTATTGTTTCTTATTTGTTCTTCAGACATGAGCTGCTGGAAGATGCAAGGAAAAGAGGACTTCCATTTGCACACTGGGACGGTCCTACTGTTGTCTCATGGCTAGAGGTCTTCTATAAATCTTCTAATCCATCTCTATTTGTATTTTTTTTATATACATGTCAGGCTTCTACTACTATCTGACATGAAACAGGGTTCAATAATGATAATAATCATTGACCAAACAGTCTGATCTGTGCTCCATCCTTCCTTTGTCCGTACATTTATGGTGACACATTGGTGATGCTGAATGTCTTGTTGACTCTCACCAGCTGTGGGTGGGTATGCCAGCCTGGTATGTAGCAGCCTGCCGAGCCAATGTAAAGAGTGGAGCCATTATGTCCGCCCTGTCAGACACAGAAATCCAGAGGGAAATTGGCATCAGCAACCCTCTGCACCGACTCAAACTTCGTTTGGCCATACAGGAGATGGTCTCCCTCACCAGCCCCTCTGCTCCCCTCACCTCCAGAACGGTAAACAAATACAACCATCACACCTACGCTATTCCAGTTTTTCTCAAGTATGCAAACACAAATTATAAATAAATGAATATAACAGTGCACAGGAACCCGGAACATATAATTTATTCACTTCTAACACATGTGGACACATTACCTTTCACTAGAAATCTGTTTCACTGCTATTCATAACCCTCACTGTGCACACTCAAGTAATGCCTCCTCACACTTTTCATTTTTTTTTTTTCCTTTATTTTTAAATCTATGATCACAGTCTGACTTGTCCCTTTCAACAGCCATAAACTGTATGGGTAGCTGTTGAAAAATACCACAAAAATAGTACCAGATATAGCTACAAGCTACCTGCCTGAAATACACTCCCTACCTTGGCATCACTCAACTCAGTGTTTGTCTGTGTGTGTGCGTGGGGGTGGATATGTGTAAAAATATGCACGAGTGCATTCATGGGTCTGTTTTTGTGTGTGTGTGTGTGTGTGTGTGTATGCCCATGAATGCTTTTTGTGTGTGTGTGTGTGTATTTGTGTGTGCGTTTTGGGTATATTCTCGTCCTCTGAGCAGTCCTCCGGAAATGTGTGGGTGACTCATGAAGAGATGGAGAACCTGGCGTCCTCCACTAAAGCGGTCAGTACCATCTGGGTGCTCCCCTTCCTGTTAGCCCTGCCCACCACTGTCACCTCACACTGTCCCCACGGTAACACACATATGTCCTCTCCTCCAAGACCCTTTTAAATACCCACCTCATCTACCACTAATTGTATCTAGGTGCCTAATGTAGCTGATGTAACCTGTGGTCACAGGTGCTGTGTCTTCATGCAGGCTTCAGCTGATTGAATAAGTGCTTTGACTTATTTGTTAAAATGAGGCTTACAGTAGGGTAAAAACTAAAATGAGCTTTTTTTCTTACTGAATGTATAATACATGTGTATTTAACTAGCCCCTGTCTCACAAACCTTGTGTGTTTCTCTATCATGCTGCCACTCAGGAGAATGAGGAGGGCAGCTGGGCACAGGTGAGACTGCTGAACTGCAAACATCTGTCTGCATGAAGAGTCAAAGTCTACGAGGCTCTTTACACACATACCAACACACAAATAGGCCAATTCACCTTCAGCTGTATAACATAACAATAGCACTTCATGCCTTACATTTGACCCTATTTCAAGATATTAACTTCTCCTTAAACTAAATTTACACTCTATATAGATCTCCTTTCAGTTAGGACACACAATGTCTTTGTTGTTATTATACTTATTGTTCTCACCATCGTTATCTGCAACAGCATATCCTTTAAAAATTAACTGATATTGTGCCAGTTAGGAACGACACAACCTATTCTTCTGTCACAGTTATGAGGGAATCTACTTGCTATAACATTATTTATATTAGGACCAGAAAGTATTTCTTTATTGAAATATAATTTTGACTTGTCCTGATTAAGGTTTCACTTCCAACTAGTAAAAGTTTAATTTTCTTCACTGGCTCCACTTTATTAATTGGTGTAAACCAGCCTTCATTGCAATTCAGCAATTAAAGGACAGCTATTTCCTCCAATTACCTGCAATCCTTTTTGGGGTTTTTACAGATTTTCCTGTGCTTTACAGACCTGACAGTTTCCATGAATTAGTCTTGCATCTGTAACATACACATGCAGTGTTGGTATTGTTGTTCCTGGTCAAATTTGCAATTTTCCTCTTACGACAGGTCCTCAAACAGACCTGTTTTGTTAGTGGACCAACAGAGCACCTGGATTTCAATGCTTAAATCTGTCTTACTTTTTATTTATACAAAATGACTGGGAAAACAGCTGTTTTTACTTTTTTTTTTTACATCCAACTTTATTATTGTGTACTCTCCCTTTAGACTTTGGCGTATGGCGACATGAATCATGAGTGGATCGGGAATGAGTGGCTTCCCAGCCTTGGCTTGCCTCAGTACCGCTCTTACTTTATGGAGTGCCTGGTGGATGCCCGCATGCTGGACCATCTGACCAAGAAAGACCTGAGGAGCCATCTCAAGATGGTGGACAGCTTCCATAGGTGTGCAGCCATGGCGGTTAGCTCAGCTGGCGTTTGATCTACTTCCCCTTTCATCTGTTAAGTGGTGACATTAGCATTGGAGATGAGAAGGCTTATGATGCATATGTGCTTTTTTTGTGTGTATGTGCACCAGGGCTAGTCTTCAGTATGGGATTATGTGCTTGAAGAGACTTAATTATGACAGGAAAGACCTAGATCGCCGAAGAGAGGACAGCCAACATGATATGAAAGGTACACTTGACACACTCCCTAAACTACATGCATAGTGACACTCACACATTTAAATGTTCCTACGCTGGTTTACAAGCTTCAACAGCTTGTCAGTCTCAGCAGGCCAGAGTACCACCTAGTGGTTTTATGTGATTTGGTGAATATGTACAGTGCTTGGTACTCCAACAGCTGCTCCTTGTACTGTCATAAAGCCAATCTTACAACTTAAATCCCCACTTGCGTGTGGAGTGGTCCACACACACGCGAGCACACACACTTAGATCTAACCAACCTCCTCGCCCTTTTGACCTTGAGTTCAACACATGAACTTGACTCAGCTGTCGTGTCAAATCAAAACTCTGCTCTGTTTACACGCACATAAACACACTCACATGCACACACTCCTCCTGTTCCAACTTGGAAAGCCGGCTGACAGCTGTGCTTTAAATGAACAAAGGGAGTGTGCCAATGAACTGACACTATGTGGACATGCACATTATCTCATTATCCATCCCTCTTTCACTGAATACTTCTATTGCCAATATTCATATACAGTAGGTTGACTGTTTCTCTTATATTGTGCTCCTATATCATGAATCCCAATCGTATACTTTCATTTCAGATGTTTTGGTGTGGACCAATGAGCAGGTGATCCACTGGGTACAGTCCATCGGTCTAAGGGAATACAGCAGCAACTTGTTAGAGAGTGGCGTTCATGGAGCGCTCCTTGCTCTGGATGAGACGTTCGACTACAGCAGCTTAGCACTCATCCTGCAGATCCCCATGCAGAACACACAGGTAGCTATGAAGGAGAATGCAACTCATAGCTGATCACAGAAGTAATGACTGGCCAGAATAAGTTTGTTTGTGCCTGTTTGCTATGAGAAACTATGCAATATTTGCATTGACAGTTGGTTAAAAAATCTAAATAAAATGTATATGATTTATTTTCTTCTAAATTCCAGCATCCCACACAGTTGACATTTCATTCTGTAGATGTGTAACCTCAGATCTGCTCTTCTGCCAGCTCTGTGAGCAGTCTATTAGCAGATTTGTTTTTTTAGATTAGTGATATGCTCTTTGTTCACACAGTAGTTGTAGCTAGCATTTCCTTCCATATGTATATGGAAGGTAAGTATTCATCTTAAATTCAAGTAATTACCAGTCACAAGCATCTGCACAGATTACTGAAACACACACATACACACATTATTTTGTATTTACAGGCAATTGCTTTTTTAAAGTTCAGCAAACAAAACTTAAAGGTTTCTCTTAAGAGTATTAAAGGGATTTTTAGAAATTTTCCTTATGCTATATTTTTCTCAGCTTTGCTGTATAGAACACTCACGGAGGCGATTTGTTTTTCAGGCACGGCAGGTTTTGGAGCGAGAGTTCAACAACCTGTTAGCTTTAGGAACAGACCGACAACTAGAAGAGGTGACCTCACATGCAGATCAGATATTTGATCAGATACAAAACAGCTGGAAAAAACAGTTTGATGTAGCTTTTTTCTATCCTTGTAGAGCGGAGATGACAAATCATTCCGTCGCTCTCCATCATGGCGCAAGAGGTTTCGGGCTCGTGAGGGAGGGGCAGGTATGGGTATGATGGAGGGCTCCATGGAAACGCTACCTGCCGGTTTCCGCATGCCCTCAATGTCCATGCCACACTCTGTAAATCTGGCACCCAAGAAACAGCTCCAGCCTGAAGGTTTGATATCACTAACTGGTTAACCTGTGTATTGTACTTATGTAGCTTCATTCTGGTTTCCCTGACTGACTAACTGCATGCTGCTTTCCTTTATGTCCTGCAAAACCCACTCTGCCACACCCTCTCTAGCTCCTCCCCCAGCTCCCCCAAGGCTCGACCCTTCGGCGGTGCGGACCTATTCATGCTAACTACAGTCTGCTTACTAACAGGAGCACTAATGCTAACAGGTAAGCCAACAAACCGATACCTGAAATTGCTGTAAACTTTCAGGTTAGTGTGCTCTTAACCAGCTTGGAGCAGCGGTATGGCAGAAACGTGGCACTAACAGTAAAAGCTGAGCTCACTTGTAGCAATCTTTACTTATAATGACTGACTCAAATTAGATTTGATTGAATTAGATTGTATGCAACCCAAGTCTAAAGACAAGCTGTATTTGTCTTTTCAAGATTTAACAAGTCAAACAAAAAAAAATTTGTAAACCTTACCTATGTGGCCTGTTTATAAGGTTACAATGGCAATAGGTTTTTTTGTTTGCTTTTGTTTTAAACATGACATTTCTATGTATTTGGGCCTTGGTTGTAGATTGTTGAAAACAGATAAACGCAAGGTCAAAGCTGCCAAAATACTCACATATCTTTCCTTTTGACATCAACTCAAGCCCTACAAGTAACATTCACACAGATGTTGCTCTGACACATTCCACCTACCTTAATATTTTTAGACCATTTAACAACACAACCCTGCAACAGCAGTCTATCCCCAGTGTGATAGTCATTGGCCCCACAAACATTGCTTAGGAAGTGTGAGGGTTGGCTGGGTTGTGGAAGGAAAAGGCAGAAGCTCAGCTCTTCAACCTGCTGCTTGTCTTTATTTGCTCACCATTAAAGTGGCAAGTACAGTTGTGCTAAAGTGCAAATTCAGTTAAAAAAAAACAACAAAATAACAAAACTACACAAATGTCTATTAGGCACAAAGACAATTTCATGTCAAACACTAGGACTTTTGCTACTAAATAAATGTCACACCTGGAGCTACCACTCAAGCTTTGTACTGGAAACCCATCCTACAAGACAAACCAACATTAACTGACACACACTTTACAATTAATGCAATACCCAGACAGCAACCCGACTAATAAAATTAGTCAAGGATATAAAATATTCACAATGGCTCCATATATTGGTCCTTAAAAAATAATCAGTTAGGATCAATAGGAACACTCCTTTATAGTATCTAAACATGGTACATGCCATGTCACTTTCTCTACGAAAAGATTTGGATGCTCACCACTTTGGTTTAAGTGCCTGATGGGAAAACAGTCAGAAAAAGGAAGACTTGAACAGATGTGGTAAGTCCAGTCTCAGTAAATGCTTTTACAGTAAACTGTGTGATTGTAACTGCTGTTGTATGTTACTGAATCTAGTCACTTGCTGGTATACAGTTAACCGCATTACATGACTTAGCTTGGTAACCCACTTTAGTTTAAAATGTTAATGTCACACAGGGGCTAACAATAGCATCTGAAATTGTGTACAGTCCCAGAAACACAACACAACCTGAGTTACACAATATAGAATAATATCGAAATGTATATTCTTTGGCTGTACATGCAAATTGTGTGCAACCTACTTTTTAGAAGGCAAGAGCTATAGCGTGACAGGAAGGTCACACAATCCACAGGGCCTTCTTTTTCCACATCATGACAAGGCAGGCCTCATTTGGCACCATGAGGACCTGAACAATATTAGGCAGTGGTAATAATCTTATGCCTGACTGGTTTACAATGTGAATTTGAGAAAAAATACAACATTAAAGAAAAATTCTGTTCCTGTAGCATAGAGATCTGCTGAAGACCGAGTGTAGGTAACTTTATTGGCTAATGTCTGTACTGTGCCTGTTGTTCCTCTCCACTCCTGCTTTTTCTCAGTAATCCCGTTTTGGTTGCTGGTTAAAGAGTACTTCCTTTGGCACTGTTTGAAAAGACTTCTGAGACCAGTGATATTTTATACCCAAATAAAAGGAGAGTCCAGCACAAAAACAAATAAACAAAAGGGAAATAAAATGCAAATTGCTAAGGCAATATTTCTTAATTTTTCATTAAAACTGGCTAAAACTTTTTAATTCTTAGAATTTGCCATTATCCAGCACCAAAAACAGGTTTTAACTTGATACCATGGACATGCATGGTATTAGTTAGACATTCATTGTGTGTAGTCTTTCTTATGGGTTCTTTAATAACATTAAAATATAGATTTATGTCAGCCTTATATTTTTGTGACTATTTGTGTTGACTTATTTTGTTATTTATTGCTATTTGAAGTTGCTTAGACTTTAGATTCTTGAAAGTTGCACAATGAAAATAATATTAGCATATCAAGATCGAGACTATTCAGTCCTTTTATTTCATCAGCCCCAGGTTTTGCCTAGTACTGTACCTGTGCAGTGCATACGTTTAATCATGTTTGCTTTAAAATGCTTTTAAAGTGTATAAAATAACAATTTTCTCCTCATCGTTGCTTCTCTCTTCCAGTGCATTCTCATTACTTGTACGGACATATGCTTGCGGCCTTTTGAGAGTGATATGCCAAATCTGGAGAGGGAGACCTGGGTGCCTCAGGGTGTAGCCTCACCCCTCTGCTGCCCAGCCTACCCTCCTACCTTTCATCTCTCACCTCTCCTCCGGACACGTGCAATACAGAGGTCAACTCTGACCCTTGAACTCTGAGAGTGTGCATTGGCTGCACTCGCTGCTGTAAAGGAGGCTCATCCTGGTCTCGCCCAGTTTACCCCAGTGCTCCCAGTAGCCTTGTTGTTGTGGTGTTGTGCTCCTGCTCCCCTGGTCTCAGCTTTGGGTTCTTGTTCTGGTTCTAATAGTCTCAATATGGCCAAGTTCAAACAAATCTTCCTGTGTTAACAGTTGATGCTATGAAAAAGATTAATGGAGATGATGGTTTGGACTTAAGAGTGATGAATACTTGTATAAATGGTGGATCTGCTGCACAGTACCCTTCTACCGGTTATGCAAGGTATTACTCATTAATCGTCTCTGTACATAAAATGGATGACTTATGTTTTTTATAGAAATATTATATATATTATAAATATATATTGGAAACATATATGGGAAAACAACATAATATTGCCGTATGAAACCCAATGCCCTGTATTCGATAGTGACTGTTCTCTCTCTCTTTTTTTCTCTTTCTCTCTGTGTCGGACCTTTGCGTGTCTTTTACTGTATGCTGTAAGTGTGGAATTTATTGCTTGGAAGGGTTCACTAAAGGAAGTGTGTATTTCTACAAGGACTCTTCACAGGTTCATGGGTCCAATTCTCTCTTTGCCTCCTTTCCTTTTCTCCTCCTTTTTTGACACAATGTAGCTGTTCTCCTCTTTCTGCCTCTATCGCCTTCTGTATGACACTATGTAGCCTAGAATAGAGAGAATCCTTTAATATGAGGAGTGTGTGTGTATGTGTGTGTCTCCGCCGGAGACATGTAGAGGGGTTGTGTGTGAAAGTTCGAGCCCAGCCATGTGACCATGATTTTTCTCTGTGGATGGTAGTGTTAACACTGTAGCTCCTCTTTGTTAATTTCAAACTTTCTCTCAAGTCAAACTGTAAACTGCTGCTCAACATCAGCCAATGATTTCCACATGATACTGCTCTTACTGAGAGACTTGTCTGATCTTGTTTCACCACCTCCCATTTAGTTGCCATGGAGATGTGCCAGTAAGCAGTCGTGCCCTTGGCCGACCAACTCCTCATTCAATGAGATCACAGCATATGAACTACTGAATTTCTGGATGGCTGTACAATCTTGTTTTGTTTGTCTTATTTATTTATTTATTTATTTTCCAGTTTTTCCGAGGTGTCTAAAAGGTGTAATGTGCTATGTGGCAGCTATGAGTACTGTGTCTTTATTCCAGGTGTGAAATAATGCTGACAAATCAAGGTTTTATTGTTTGGCTATCCAAAAAAGTGTACTGTATTTATGACACTATATAGACATAAGTAAATCTGGGTTTTTTTTTAAAGATTTTGGATGTTGTGTTCCTTTTCAAAGTGATTTAGACAATGTATTGAAAATGTTTTTTATTGCAAGAATTAAACAGAAAATATCACTTTTTCAGAACATCTACAAATACACAACAATCTTAGATATAAAAGTCAAAAATAAGTTAGCAAAAAAATAAAAAATAAAATGGCAAAACCACTCTGTAGAAAAAGGGAACGTATTTACATCACTAGCATTCATAACATGTTTAAATTAAGCAGATCTTGGTCAAAACTGCCATGGTACATATTGGCCCCCACAAATAAACTCATGTTTTGTTTAAGCTTAAAAACTCACACAAAAAAAAGAATAAAAGATCAGGGAAAGGTTTTGGAAATAGGAGAACTTAACTTAAGAGAGAAGAAGAGCCAGGCTTTTTTATTTCTTATAAGTCTGGAGGCATGCTTAACAGAGATCCACTCTAGTAACTACACAAGTTTCAGGTTCATGCAAAGTCCTTGAATCTCTAGTTAGACTAAGCACCTGTAGCTCTGACAGACAGTGCTGGACCGCAGAATAAGGCAGGTAGTAAAGGGAATGAGGCCTCATTATGAATGGAGTTTGGCAAGCAGACCCTTAGATCAATACTAATTAATTAAATTTTGCATAAGATAAAACACTCAAATCAGTAGATGCACAAAAAAATAAAAGATAAAACAGAATCATCCTTTAGAATTTGATGTCCATTGCCTCCTTTGTCTTTTGTTGTGGCTCTCTGTGCACCTACATGTATGGTTCCACTGGTTGAAGGGTCTATTTGGGAATGTCCATAGGAAAGGCCACTGGTCCATCAGCTGCAGCGATGCCATCCACAATGGAAGTCAAGGCACGCATGTTCCCCTGTTCTGGAGAGTCTGCAGCACTCAAGAGATCTGCAGAGAGAGGAAGATTGAGTCAGTCAGTGTCTGTGAAGGTGCTCTGATCTGTTTTAAAGTTTTAAAGAGCGCTCACCCTCACTGCTGTAGCTCTGCGGGCACTGCTCCGGAGTGCTGCTCCACTCTGGGCTGCTGCAGCAGGTGCTGCCCGAACTGGGCTCACTTGAAGATGACACCTGTTACCATGGAGACAAGCACAGAAGTTGCTGTCAGTCATTGTTTTGATACAGTACAAAACCCAAACAGAAAGACAGCATGCACCATGGTGCAGTGCAATGTCCCACATACCACCACTAATGTATCCTGTGACCATCTCAGAGGAAAACAAAAAAATCCATAACAATCAATTCTTCTTTTTCATATTGTTAAAATCCTTCTCAAAGCCACTTGGGTTTTTTTTTTTTTTTGTTTTGTTTTTTTGTTTTGTTTTGTTTTTTCCTTCAGCATTTTATTCCTCTTTCCAACAAGAGCATTGCTTATTTTTTCTGTTCTTTCTGTTTCTCTTTTGACTCCTTGTTTTGTGTCTGCGACCTCTTGCCTCTCCTCACCTCACTTCTCTCCTACTTACTCCGGGCTGGGCTGCACTTGGTCGGTAGTGCAGTCCCTGTTGTCCTGTCTCAGTGTCCTGCTGGTTGAGGGAGGACACCAGTGCCTGCAGCCTTTCGATATACTGGATAGCACTGCGCAAGATCTCAACTTTGGGCAGCCTTTGGTTGGGGTTCATCAGGGTGCTCCTCTTCAGAGCATCAAAGGCCTCATTCACTTTCTTCAGACGTCTCTTCTCCCTCAGTGTAGCCGCCCTCCGACGGTCCATAGTCACTGTCTTTCTTTTACACAGCTTACAGGCCCAGGGTAGGCATTGACCTGGGCAGTGGGGCTCAGAGTGAGGTGACAGGCTGGATGGAGAAGCTTTGTCCTCATTCCCTGTCACTCCAACACCAACACCCCCAGACAGACTCCCACATAAGCCCATCATGGAGTTCCTGTCCTGGTAGCCAGCTTGATCGTATGCCCCAGGCAAGCGAGAGGGAAAATAATTGTCCCCTCCTTCATAGAAGCGCTGGTCAGGGAAAAAGTAAGGGTTGGTCTCAAAAAGCTCCATACTGGACAGTACGGTGGTCTGGATGTAAAGGACCAAATATCCCTGCTTTCTCTGGAACTGCACTTAAGTAAATGGTCTTCGGTCCGGCGTATGTTGGAGTGAATGTGTCTGTGCCTGTCTCCTTCCTGGCCTTAGTTTGCGATGAGTGGAAGACGTGTGTAGAACAACTGGTGTGGAGCAACTGTAGGCTGGCATTTAAACCCCTCTGCCTGCTGCAGGATCACAGGGTTAAATTTAGCACGAGCCCCCAGAAACCTGACACGACGTTTAGCTGTTGCTGCACATCTACACTTCACATCTCTGTTGGGCCCTGCTCTCTAGGGCTTTAAGGCCTGTTCATGTGTTTGCGTGTGTGTACCTTTCCATAGGTTACTGTACCCATGTGTGCCTTAAGGGACCAGGATATGATCGGGTAACTGCAGATCAAAGATGTTTGTCTTAATGAGCTAATCCCAGACTCGCTTCTCCTCTATGACACTATACATAAAGTGCTCCACCATGGGGGTGGGGCATTTGGAGTAAGGACAGTCTGGAGACAGCTGTCACCTCCACTAGGAACCAATGATTTGTATTAGCAAGAAGTATTTGTGTGTTTTGTGTTTGGTTTTTCTTCCGGTTTGCTTAAAACTATTCTACAGAGGTGATGTAAGGTTCATTATGATCACCTGACTTATCAATAAATGTGTAAACTGGAAGGTGACATGAAAGCTCATGCTACTTGTTGCTATGTGTTGGGTTTATGTACTGTATTCATATCCACTGACTTCCCTTCCAAAATGATTGCACAGAGTGATGCAAGTGACCTTCTGAGCTTCACTTCTGTTTGAACTAGGCAAGTCTGTGCAGGTACATACAGCACCAGTCAAGCATCGAACTGTCACCGGCTTACATTACTCTCAAAAATCAACAGACTTATAATGAGACAACCATGCAGGGCAATAGATTTTGCTGTCCTGACCTCTTGTTGCCTGTCGTAGCGTTAGCCTAGTCAGCAGGTGTTAATCCTTCCAGGACATGTTTCACCTCATAGCTCATCTGCTAATTCTGACTGGTTTCCGCTAGCATGGAACCACGGCCAAAACACACAATTCACTCAGCAGAGAAGTGGCTTGGAATGATTAGCACAGTATGAGATGTGTTATATCTTAGTGTATAAGATGTCACTGCTATAGATGTATCATTAATAATTTGGCAGTGAATGTTTCCTGGTGGCAGGAAAATTGCTGTGTTTTGCAGCCACACAGTGCATAAGCTGCATAGTGGGATGCAGTGTCTGGGTTTGTGTTGCATGTAGCATTTTTCTTTATGGCCAAAAAAAATTCCCTTTTAGTCTCATATGAAAAGAGCAGCCTCTTCAATATGTTTCGGAAGTATCCCAGAAAGGTTTTATGTAAAATTCAAAATTGTTTTTGTTTTCTTTAAGCAATATCTACTTTTTTTACAAAGACCATTTTTGTGAAGTGAAGCTTAAAGTGGTTCTAAGAACAGACCTCTGCTTGGAACTTTGGACCTCCTTCAGGGTTACCTTTGATGCCATTTTTTTTTTAATCCTGGATTCAAAATCTGAGGGATTTTCAGATTTGGCTTTTTTTTTTATTTATTTATTTATTTATTTATTTATTTATGTATGTATTTATTTATTTATTTATTTATTTATTTATTTATTTATTTATTTATTTATTTATTTATTTATTTATTT
>JBAMHW010000003.1:28789751-28810794 GCA_037177495.1 Rhadinocentrus ornatus
ATTTATTTATTTATTTATTTATTTATTTATTTATTTATTTATTTATTTATTTATTTATTTATTTATTTATTTATTCTATCTATCTTTGATAGGGGCCATTAACAGCATACTGAGATCATGTGACAAGATGACTACACACATGTGGACTTAATTAAAACACTAATGTATTGCAGGTTCTGGTGATGATCAGCTGCATCAAGTCTTAATTAAGTCAATTAAAGCCAAGGTGTTAACATTATATGTAAAACTAATTTTAACTATAGATTTTTTTCTCCAAACACTTTTTTTCTTTTACTTTCACTTAATTGCTGGACTAAAGTGTGCGAGTTCTTACCTTAAATCACTAAACTTCAATCTGTATGTATAAATGATTTTTTAAGAGTTGCATTGTTTTTATTCACTTTTTCGTTATTTATACCACATCTGTACTTTTTTCTTTTAAATGACGTAATGCCCCACATTCAATATCATCTGTGTAACAATTTCTTAAACTTAGTTCAGATGGTTAATTTTAAAGCAGACTTTTTTTTTTTTTTTGACATGTCATATTAGAAATGTCTCTGCATCGATGGCTGTGTCTTGTTAAAGAGTCTCAGATCCAAGGTCCAAGGTCAGGCTGGTGTAAGAGCCTGCTATTAAAAATAATTAAACCAAGCTTATAATTTTCTCTTCTGTATTCCTCATCTGAAATTTCAAAACAGTGTAGTAATGTAGGTGCAAATGTGAGTGAAACTGTGTGTCCTATTAGATGAAATGGCAGAGGCATTCCAGCTTGGATGGATGCTTGTTGCCCAGTCTTGAGATTTGGGGTTGAAGCAGAGTGCAGTTGGAGCTTGGCACAGGGCTGCAGTAGGCTGTCAGGTTAGTCTGTGATGGATAGTCACTGATGGTGGAGTGAATACAAAGACGCTTGTGTTGGACTCAGGGGTACAGCAGGGAGGGGGTCTGCAGTGTGTCAGAGTCACTCATAACCTTCTGTCATCTTAACCCATTGTCAGCAGAACTAGAGAAGCTGTGTGAGTGTGTTTTGTAGAGTCAGGCATACACTTGTTTGAGAAACAAGTCCCCTCTCAGCAGTTTGAAGTGAGCACTTAAGATACAATTTACCAGAGGAAATCGAGTGTTTATTTACTGTTTGCAGATGCTCTAATTCTTCACCCTACAATCAGCAAACCAAACTAACACATTAGATCATTTCATTTTAAACACATGACAACTAGGACATGCCCTGTCACTGGCAACACTGTTCCACTCAATGACAAGCAGCAGCACATTGTAGAACAGCTGAGCTTGGGGGGATGAGGAGGGAGGGCTAAGTCCTCCTCACCCCAGGTTAGCCTTAAGATCATCAGTAACCTGGAAAACTGTCATATGAGCACAGACGGGAAATCTCAGATATGTAAGAGGAGAGTAGCATAACATCAGTGAGGGAGTGTTGATTAAAGGTGGATGAAGCAGGACGTCCGTTCAGGGATCTCTAATAACAGACGTGTTATGCAAGAGCAGATGAGTTAATCTCATTTTAAAAGAAAAAGTTTTATCCTCAAATAAAAAAAACATCAGCTTTCAAAACTGATTACTGAATGGTTCGAATGTATGAAAAAATTGTGAATGTGCTATGACCAGATCTTAACCCAAATTAAGTTCTTTGGAAGATTCTTCTTAAATTATTTTTAAATTGTATGTTTCATGGCAATTTCTATTACTATCATCATCAAAACACAAAATGAAGAGGTTGGATTTTTGGGATTAGCTTTTATCTCTTCAGTAGTGTTCCAAACACTTGTAAAAATCAATATCAGGGTTTTAAAACTGTGTTTAAACAACAACTTACTGAGGCACTTTCCTTTAAATTAGCCCCTATCTGCAGTAGTTGTTGGAAATTAACTGGATGGAAGTTTAATCGTAGCAGCTGCTCCACTTTAACCATTAATCATTAACAAATCCGAAGTTCCAAACAATACAGTTTCTAACTGGAAAACTCCAGTAAGTTCATCATGTTTTAAATTTGAGCAGTTAAGGAACAATGTTATAACCAATGTAATATTTAAAACAGGTTTGAGGTGTGTAAACATCTTTCAACAGAAGATCAGCATTGTTATGGCAGAAAAACGAAAAATTAGGAATATAAATTTTAGTATGAAAAATACCAACTCTAATTTCTGAGCATGGGCTGTAGAGTGTTTCTGCCTGAACTGTGGATTCATGCAGCAATATTACATGCTAGTAAGGTGCCTTTGAGAGAGGACACGGTCACCATAGTGACAGCAACAGATGCCCAAGTCTCTTGCTTAGAAACACCCTTTCTATACAGTCACCATGATAACTGCACATCTATCACTGAACCCTTTGATATCAGATCTATTCTTCCTGATTGCAGTGATTTTACATGGTACACAACATTAATGTTAACAGATGACAAAGCAGTCTACTCCTGCTCAAAAACAACCAGACCATGCAACACAATTAAAATAAATCAATTGAATATCCTGCAAAAATGAATAAATAAATGAATTCAAGCAGTTGGATCTGATTACTACACCCCTGCACCCCACTGGTTCTGTTGACTAATGACCCTTACATAAGCTGCAGTACTGATCCATTTGACTGATGTCTAAAGGTGATATGACACTACTACAGCTTGGCTGATCATCAGGAGAATACTCCCATTCATTCCTGTTCAGAATGAAGAGCTCCACCTGTGTTTTCACAGGGCTCTGGAGGCCTGGAGAAAGCTTTCTAAAGTCAAAGGGGGAAACAGTAGTTCTGCAGCCCGGCCATGCTGCTGCTCACAGGGGCTTTTATCGCAGCGTAATCCCCTACAACAAACAGAATGGCCGGCATGTGCATATGCAGCTGTTGCAGTCTTAGTGCAAGTGGTGTCATGTTAAATCACAGGAATGGACTGAGCCCCTGAGCTATCCACTGCCCTTCCCTTCACTGGCATCCTACTCACTATAAGGCTCCAGTGCTCACAGACAAACACACATGCATCCTCATACCCATGTACATAACCCACTTCCCACCAGCATACTTTGAAGCACATGGTCCCACTAAAGTTATTCCCTGTAAATAACCTGTGTTCTACTGCTACAAACAAACAGATTATTTACACGACATACTGTATATTCCAGTAATGCCATCGGCTGTATGATACTCGAAGCAGGCATCACAGACAGGAATACAAAGAGCATTCGTCTCTTTGAGGCTGCCACTTTATACCAATTAATCTGAAAGGTATCTTAATAAGCACTCATAAAATCCACCCAGTTAATTTGAAGGTGCTTAACACCTTAGCATTACCAAGTGTAAACTGCAATCAGCATAGTTTCTTTAAGAAGTATGATTCACCTGTACATGCCCGCAGAGGGATGGTAGATTTGTGCAGATGGCTATGCAGAAACTAAGACAATCTTTTCAGTATCAGCTTCTCCATCAATGAGCTTTGTTGTGTTTCTTCTTTTAAGTCATTTTTATTTGACACGTTGCCATCCACCTTGTTTGTATTCTTAATTTTAAACTCTGTCTTTAGGCCTTCTTCTGTACTCTTCTCATTGTTTATCTCTGGCTTCAATGACCTTCTCTCATATCAGAGTGGGACAAAATTAGCGGCCTAGTTTCTGGAGCAACAAAATAGTCGGACACAACAGAGGGGAATGTGTGTGCGCGCGTGCATCTAAATGTAGGTGAGAAAGGAAAGATCTTGGCCATTCAGATACAGTTACAGACAACCAGACACACAATCTGAAGAAAGGAAAGGAAGGTAAACAGACTGAGGCCGGCTGTCATGGAGGCGTGAAGATGAAGGACACAGGAAGTTGGTGACATTTAAATATAACATGTTTATTTATAAATAAGCTTTAAAATCACTAGTAACAAACACAAGGTAATAAAAGGGGGACAAAAAAAATCTCAGTAGGAAGTATTGCATGTTGTACACCAAAAGAGGATGAACAGCGAATGTGTTAAGTTATTATGGGATGTTGAAATGGAGGTACTGTCACCATGGAAACC
Source organism: Rhadinocentrus ornatus (assembly GCA_037177495.1). Lineage (NCBI taxonomy): Eukaryota > Metazoa > Chordata > Actinopteri > Atheriniformes > Melanotaeniidae > Rhadinocentrus > Rhadinocentrus ornatus. The sequence goes on from JBAMHW010000003.1 coordinate 28,793,766, forward strand.
TGCAGCTCCCCTACCACTCCCTGGACTGTGCCATTCTAGAACTGCCAAGGTCTGGATGCCATGTCACCAGGGGCGTTATACCACTCTTCATCTTTATGCTGTGACGCACCAGATGCCACAGACAAAGCAGTGTGCCAATACAGAATTATATACAGATTGAGATAAAGCGTTTGTTACATTTAGTGTTTATGGTACAAAACACATTGACTAACTATGGTTTGTTTTTAATAGTTAACCAGCCAGAATACTGATTCCAAGTAGTATCAAAAGTTAATCACTAATTTAGATTGCTGTTGAACATAAGGTTATTATATCAGGTTACCAGGTTATCTTTAGAGAAAAAATAGCTACACACATTATTAAGCTACACTGATTGCATGAGTATTCTAAAAACTTCAAATATGAATGAATCAGTATGACTTTGTAACTTCTGAGAAAACCAATTCTGTACCACCAATGCATATGTGGGTCTTCTTCCATGACTCTGTGTGATTACAGATAGGGTACAGCTTAACAAGGGGCTTTCCACAAACAGGAAATATATTCTAATGAGTAATCAGTGCCTAAATAACACTCTGGGCTTAAGTAGCTGTAGTATTTTTAAACCAGCTAGATTGCATTAGTATTACAGCTGCAAACACAGTAGAGGACAGCGTGTCTGCCCCACTTCTCAAGAACAGGACAGAAATAAGCTGAAGACGAGCAAGCAGCGGTGAAACTGTGAGTAAGCAGGGGAGAGTCGCAGATGCTGGACCCCAGTCAAGGAGCAGAAGACATACGACAGCTGGCCTGTCATACAATGACTTATTCTTCAGCCAACACACACACACACTGGGGTAACTGGACATCAATTCTCCCTCTTGAGAATAAGTGATTGAAATAAAACACTTAACTTCTAAATCTTTATTGCTTAACAACAAGCACAAATGGAGAGAAAAAAAACAAAAGAAAACCTCAAAAATAGTGATAAAAATAAAGTTTTACCACATATGAGCACATTGTATTAATATCAGTAATTACACCAATTAGGTCAATTAATCTGAACCAGTATCACTATGATGCAATATTTAATTTACATGAGGTTGTATCTTGTTTATTTTTCTAGGTGCAGGCTAAGGCTTATCAATCCAAGCTTGTTTAAACTTTTAAAAGCTTTAAAATGGCTAAAACAGCTCTTAAACCACTTCCATGTGGCCTCTAGTCAAGACAGAAAGCATGCTTTAAATATGTATTACAGGTTACTGGTACTTTATAGCTTCGGTAAGCATGAGTTACAAGAATGAAATTTCTCTCCACCTGCTGGCAAAAAGCTTTAGCGCAAGTACAAAAAAATATATAAATATCAAGACTCTTTACAACGAACAGAGTCAAGAGCCATCCATCACTGGCCATCTTTCATATTAGAACTAAATAGAGTAAGACGTCTTTATTTATATATGACTCACAGACTCATGCAAAAGAAATAGTCTATGTGGTATACCAAATACAATCTTCGCAGAATTATCTAAATAAAATCTTGTTTGTACACATTTCAATTCAAAATCAATTTTTTATGGCAGTAAAACACCTAAACTCTCCATAAGTACTTTGCAGACATTGTTACTTCAGGTACTGTACATTTTATAACTCTAGTTATGAACTCACAAATCAAATACATCAGGCCTTTGTTAGAAGTGCAACTTTTCTGCATCTTAGGTGGTCAAAATTAAAACTGAATCATAAATAACTTAAATACTAAATAGACAAAGTGTTCATTAATCAAAAGTTTTGGAACACTGAAGGATAATATTTTACCATGAACGATTCAGACATAATACACTGCAGGCACAACGATCATTAAAGGTTTGGCAATTTTAAGTATTTAACACAAACATCAAATTACCAACAAGAAATTTGTAGTTAAGTATTTTTAGCTGCACATTCTCAAGCAGGTTAAATTCTGTGAAATACCATTTAAATATTTATGCTAAATAGATAGATTTTAATATTTTCTCGTTTAATCTCCCTTCAGTCTTGTCTTTATAACTCATATTTCAGAGCTATAGCACCTAGGAGCCCCACTCCGCTGCTCAAAAGAACCAGTTTAGAGAACATTTCTAGTATTTACATTTCTACATTGAGCTTTTTTTAATGTTCATCCGGTGACTGAAGTCAATCTCTGAGGGGAAAAACAGCTCAGAGAAGAAACAATCTTTTAATGCTGCCACTGCATTCATGTAACACAACAATTACTCAAATTTACAAAGCATGAAAAACAAAACAGAAAAGTAAACAAAACAAGCCTTCATGAGATCAAACAAAAACTCATACCAGTTATGCACCCTTAGGTGAAAATTTAATAAATAAATAAATACTTCTGTCCCTTATTTCAATATGGTAGCAAAGCAAACATGGTATGAAATAAATTCTTGTCCAGGGTTTTATCCAACAGTACTTAAAGGCAGCATGAGAAAAAAAAAACCTAGTAACCAAGAGCAATCTTCACCAAGTGCTATATTTTATGCATACCTTTGTAGATTTTCAAGATTTGCAAGGTGCATGTCTTGTGTTTGTGTATCTATGAGCATGCGGCTGTTTTTGTTGAATTTGTTTAACTGTACTGTATTTTTGTTTTCATGTACCATCTTAATGTTTTTTTAGTGCCCCAGAATATAAACTATCTATTTCTGTGCTTTTTAAAGGATGAATATCTTTATAACTTTTTGAATAATCTTTCCACAACCTGGACAAGGAGCCTGGAACTTATGCAGCCTCCTTGCACAAGGAAAACAGGTGAGCAGGTGACCTGTGCGTCCGTGTATTATATTTCCATTACGTGGTCGCACTCGACAGAGCTTGCAAGGCTCCAACAGTGCCTCGGGTCGAACATCTTCTAACTCCATATCCAGATTTTCCTGACTCTCTCCTTCTGACAGCTGCTCATCCTTGTTAAAGCTAGAGGGCCATGGGCCCTTGCCTTTACCCTTAATCATAGTGGGCAGTGATCGGTCAGCCGTGGAGTGGGAAGGCAGGATAACAGGATCAGATACTGTCCTGCTGCAGTCTGGGACATCAATGCCTGTGTCACTGTCATCTTCTTCATCATGGGTAGTGAGAGAGCTACATGCTGGGATGTCAGGGACAGATAGGGAATGAGCAAGTCGAGGGACATCTTTGTACCAGTTTTTCTGCAGAGCCCAACAGCGAACACAGTACCTCTGGAGAGGTACGTTGTATTTCCTGCACTCTGTGCACTGCCACGCATCCTGGGGGACAAGAAAGATAAAGTTAAGAATTTGCAGTTTCAATTAATATGTACAAAACCTTATACGTGCAGATACAGACTTGTGTGGAGATCTCTGTGTCAGTGTCATCGCTCAGACACTGAGAGTCTTCATCTGGCTCCTCCTGCATCTAGACAATGTAAGACGTGTAATTGTATTATCCTCAAGCCTGATGGTCTGGACTGATAAAGTAATGGGTTATTTAGTAATTTTATGCTCCTTGATAGGAGCTCTAAAGATGTAAGTACTAACTGCCCAGTCAGTTCCATGCAATAAGGGTCAGAAAGGTACAAATGATCACTTCTAAGAGAACTTTTTTTAAAAGAGATTTTTTTTAGCTTTTAACTATATTCTTGGTAGGACAGTTAAGACAGAGAGGGACATAAGGAATAACATTCAGCAAGGTTGCACCGGCCATCTTTAGCAGATGGGCTTCCAAGTTGCCTTCCAGGAAAACTTTTAAGGAGAAAAACTGAGCCAAAACAGGCTGTAGAGATTTGTGAGTTGAACGGTACGCTTTGATTACACAAGTTACCATGTGATCCCATATTCAACTAACTATTGAGAAAACTCTGATTCAACAACAAAAGATTGTCAGATGATATTGTGGCAAGATCATCTCTAGCATACTACACATCTTGTATAAAGAATATAAAACTACAAGCAGGTAATGAAGATAAATTCCCAAAAAGTTCCTACCTCTCGATCTGCCTTCTCCTCCTTCCCTCCTCCATAGTCATCCTCAAGTGAACCTTCTCCTTCGCCTCTGCTTCCTTCTTCCAGTGCAGCTTCTTTCATTTCCACGCTCACCTGTTCACTTTCACCCTCAGTTAGGAACCAGAGGTCATCTGTGGTGTCCGACACTATGGCTGTGTCCTCCTCCTGTGCAAGAGACAGCTGACATATCAGTCAGACTACCACCCACATTTATACTCCAGTTTCCACCACTATATAAATTCCATCGTGGAAAAAGAAATGCTGCCTGAGATTAAAATAAAACAGGAATTATTTATAAATAAACAATTTTTTTAAATTAACAAAAAATAGTACAAAGAAATTGTCACTTTTTAAAATGTAAAAATATATTACTATATGCCAATTTTGAGATTGATGCTAGCAACATGTTTCAAAGAATTTACAAAATACTCAAGCTTCATTTTAAACTCAAACCACACCAATGGTTCAGCGTTGTGGTTCATGTCAAGGACCACCTCTAGCATCAATAAAGCATAGCAGACCAAGGGCTCCTTAACCAAAGCCCATTTGTTAGTAATAAGCTGAAAATGTTATATTTTTTATCAGTGATGGCTTTAAAAGAACAGAACATGCTCTATAATTGGTCAGCTACCATAAAACAGCAGAAACCATCCTAGAAAATGTACAATGTAGTTTTGCCTATTTAAATCAGCAGGTGGGATAATTGTACTATATAGCGGGCAACAATAAAAACAATCTAATAAATAAATCTTTTCAACAATAAAATGTTTGCCATTAGGGCTGGGTTTTAAAAAATTGATTTATCAATTTGAATCTATTCAAATTTAATAAATCCAATTTCGATTCATAAAACTTGGGAGATCAATTTTTATACATCGTCTCTTCAATGACGTGACCTTCCTCTTACGTAACTTACCGAGACTCGGCGAGGTCTTAGCATTTACACACAACTGGTTTTCTGTGAAGCCTCCGTTAAAAAGTCACAGCCGTGAGCATACACATAAGACATGCGCGCCCACTCACAAGTGAGCCCATTTCTGTCAGTAGACAGCATGCACGTGTTGGGAAACACGTCAACTAGCTGAAAATCGTACAAAAACACGAGTTTTTAAAATTCTCTTGGAGATGAAGACGGAAGCACTCTGGCTCTGGCTTTAACATCAATATGTTATCTGAGATCTGAACTTGAAGACTATTTGGAGCAACTCCACTGAATGAAGCTTCATTAGGATTTTTAAAAAGTTAAAAAATTTTCTTTATTTTTTATATGATACAGGGCTGCTATAACAGCATGAATATGAAGGGCTAGAGAAGCCAGGAAGTGCTGGCATGAAGCTGGTGGACTAAAAGATTTAGTTGGGTTTTGGTTTTTTTAGAAGCAGCAATTCTTGAAAATAAGACCATATCGAGAACCGTTAGGGCCGCCCTGTAGCACCGTCCCGCAGTTAGCCGCTGACTGTGTTCTGGCCTTGAGAATAACAATGAACCATGAACCTATAGCATTTGTTACGCTCAAACTTTTTGATTAATCTGAATTCTATCTGTTTTTCTGAGAGTGTTCTAGCAACATATCAGTTCTCTTACTTGGTTTGTATGGATATCAGTTGAGCCATTGCTCCTTCGGTTGTAGTTATTACGCAGATTACCCAGAAACCACCAAGGTAGGCCAGACAGATCCCATTCTTCCAGAGTAACATCCAGTTTGGGGCGCTTGCAGGCTGAGTGTGGCAGACCTTCAAGAGACTCTGAAGAGGTTTTAAACCGTTAAATTCAGCTTTTCATACCAAGTCTGGTTTGAGAATGCCAAGTATATTATAGACGGCTTACCATCATCTGGATCCCGAGGTCGCCTCTGGGAGGGTGTCTGCAGGAGAGGCCCATCATTGCTGGCCATCACTCCTGTTTTGACTACACCTCCACAAATCTACAGAGAGATTTGAGACAAGAAAATTAGAACAAGGAGCCATGACTGGGCACATGGAGGACTCGCAGCTCCTTTTCAAGATGGCCTCTAGGTATGGGGTGGTGATACAGGAAAATAAGGTATGGCAGTGGGGAAGTATGGGAGTGGTGGGGGTCAAAAATCTTTTAAAATACAATTTAACATCAAACCTGAGACATAAGAGGAGCAGGAAGGAGGAGAAGTGCACCAATTAACACATAAATAACCTCAAGTGTGTAAAAGGTTCATTATATTTCTAAATGCAGATGGTCAAAATTTTAGGATTTAATGTATGTATTTTAACATGTATCCATGACTAAAATAAAGCAGGCCAGAAAACAAACATACTAAAGATATGCACATCTAAACAGAAAAACTACTTTTCAAGAGTTTGCTAATTATATTTAAGTGGAAAACATAATGAAACACAATTTAAAAGTCCCATATTATACAAAATTAACTTTCTAAAGGTTTTCTAATAGTCATATGTGTCCTCTTAGCCTGTGTATGAGACCCAAAAATGAGAATATTTGGTCATCTCTCTCACTTGCTTGCTCCACTTTTTAGCAAATATGTGCTCGAATGGGTGAGCCTCAGACCTTTCCCTTTTTGACATCACGAAGGGAAAAACCACTTCCCTGGGTAGTGGATACTGTTATTGACCAGCCCAACCTGGCTAGCTGAGCCTGCCCTCTAAAATTAAAGAAAGCTAGCCGGATCTTCTCCCAGAGAGACACGTGGACAGGCACCACTCATGAACATTTAAAGGTTTAGACCCTGTTCTGAGTAGAGCTCACTAGAGCCACGTTGCGAATGGCTGAAATTAAGGACTAAAGCTGAATTTAGGGTAATGCATTTTGAAAACAATGTCGTTGGACCTCTGACACCCATATGAGATTGTTGAAAAAAATGTATAATATGGGACCTTTAAAGCATAGTTGAGAAATACTTTCCAAATGTAATCAGACAAAATTTGAAGACTCATTAAAGGGGATTTAGCTCATGCAGCAACTTAAACTGCCATTATTCTTTTGAATAAGACATACGTATAAATCATTGTTCGTAATTAATGCCGAGATAAAATGCACCATATCTAAAAACTAAAATATAGAACAGGAGGGAAAGGGAAGAAAGGTATATAGGAAAACAGGGGTGTGTAAATAAGTTCAGGGTTATAAAGGCCTGTGGCTGATCAAGAGCTGAGATCCTCCAGTTTGGATCAGAGAAGAGACCTCTGAGACAGACAGAGACAGTGACTCTGCCCCCCATCCACTGGGTGGAGCTGGTGGGTCACAAAAGAGCTATGAATCCCACCAGGTTAAACCAAGGATGGGGTTGTACAGAGACGGTGCCACTCTGTACAAACGTACACCAACGAAGACAGCAGACTTTAACTCAACCCTCCTCAGTACACACAAGTTGACAGGACCACACCTTACTTAGACAAGCTTAAAGTGAACAGATATTCCAGGCTATTTTTGAGAAGCATTCATATTTGAGAAGCTGTGCAGTTAGGAGATGTGGAACAATACACTAATCTATACTGATACATCAATTTAGTGATCAAAGATCGAATAACATCAATTCAAATAGAAAATGTCGATCAAATATCAATACAGTAATAATTCCTAAGCGGCACTTAAGCTACAACACGTGGAATTGTTTATATTAGCTTCTAACAACCAAAATTTCTTCTTTTTTTGATTTGATAAGAAAAAGGAAATGTGTTTAATTTTATAGCACTTTTCACAGGTAAAACCCACAAGGTGCTTTACAATAGTCAAAAACGAACTGATATCCAAACAATAAATCAATACATCATATAATAGCCAAACTTGTAATTTAAACCCCTTGCAGTTTGCACTTCATGTCCATGAGTGTTGTGTGCACTGAGGTGAAAAAGATGAGGGTCTCTGTTTCTTCTGAGCACCATGCTTCGGCTTTACCTGACCACGATCCTCCACTCCGCCCTCTACACATTCACGGCCCACAGAAAGATTCTCTGCAGCGTCTGCATTTCAAATGAGACACAGTAACAGACAAAAGGACAGCCCCCCTTTTAATTATAGCATTGCACACTCACTGAGGCCCTCTTGGATTTGAAGAACAAGCTAAAAAAAAAAAAAAAAGTGTCCCTCTTCAAATGTCAAAAAGATCCCTGCATCCGCAGGAGATGCAAAAATTGTCAAAGCTCTCACAATGTACATAAGAGGAAAGATTATGCAAGAATAAATAGTTGCAGTACAATACGACTAGACATCTTCTGTTCAAAACTCTGGTAAGATGGCAATCACACAAGAAATGCATCAAACACCAAGGATCAAATAAAGATTACTGATTTTCAATACATCACAAATGTAAAACTTTAAATGTGACAATCACTTACCAGCACAACCAATCAATACCACGTATTTCTTGAGCATTTCATATACTGGGCTGCAAAATAAGAAAAGTTTAAAATAAAATTTTTAATCTAAAATGTTAGAATAAATTTAATTACACAAAATATCCCAGCAAAACTGCTTATAAGCAGGATTGTTCTTTGGTGTGGGTAAATACCTTGGGTTTTTGACAGAGAAGCTCTCGACTTCTAGAAGCTCTCCCAAAGGATCATCTTGGCAGTGGACGATGTGCTGCCTTTGTTTGTCATACAGTTGCTTCCCCATGATGTACTGACCCAAGTAGTGCATAACCTATACAAGTGGATTGATAGAAAGCTTTTTTTGTCATTACACGGTGGGGCTGAACTGAATATAAAATATTTTTAGTTTTGAATACATGCTGATGATCCAGAAAACATTTGTAAACTGTGCCCAATGACTTACAGATGCACCCAGAGTGCACAATTTTAACATTATGAACCATTATTACAATGCAAAGAAGACTACTCCTTTACTACACGATTATGAGCAAGTGATATAGGCTGCAACAAAAAACGTACTTGACATAGACAGCTCACCTCCTTGAGTGTAAAAACATCCTCCTGAGCTCCAGCAACACGCAGAATCTGCAGAAGAGGGGCCTTTGGTTGTACCTGGGCAAGCAACAATGCCATTACTTATTACTGAATATAGTTATTTGACTTAAGTTTTTTTTTTATTATTATTTCTAAGTGTGTGAATTTTACCTGATTACCCTCTCCAGGCAGTGTCCTGCATGAAGAGCTTGAGGCCAGAGGCTGGGCTGACAGGGAGCTCATAGTAAAACTAAATCTGAAACACAAATGTAGCAAACAATAAAAAAACAGCTTTTAGTTCCCAATCAATAACATTACCTACCACCCTACTTACATGTTTATAAGGTTACACATCATATCAACGCCCTTCAAACCTAATAATGTCTAAGAGAATATTTCATAAGAAATGGCTACGCTTAATATTCGGGTATGAAGAATTGCTGTTCACATTTTTTTGTAAAAACGTGCTACCATACGACTAGACAGCTGTTACAATACTCCTTTAGAGCCCTAAAGGAATTTCCCTTTAGAACCACAGTTACGTTAAAATGGCAGAATAAATATAGCGGATGTAACGTTAAAAGCTTAACATCAGCATCTAAGTGCACAATTGTGGGCATTACCATTTACAGACAGGTGAACTGGGACGTCCCGAGATAATTAACCGATGGCATATTTGCCAACGCTACTTGCAAACGTGTATGCTAACCTAGCAACGAAGCTAACATTAGCTTACTTGTGCGGCTAGCTAAATACTCAACAATACATTCGTTAAAGGTAACTCTCTGTAAAGACCTTGCATCACTTCAACGCTGCTTCATTCCTGTATACCAGCCAATGCCATACAGCTAACAAATTGTTGGATTTTCGACATTGGCTAACGCTAGCTAAACTTCAAATTCAAAACGAATATCTCTTCACAACTTCCGGATACTTCGAAGGAATGTAGCGCCCCCTACTATTGAACACAAGGAACTGGTTTGTCTAAAATATTGCACGTTTTACTACTTCTTCTTCTTACTTTGGTTCAGCAGGATAGATACGACTGAGGCGTATTGCTGACACCTACCGTTTAGTGTTGTCTCAGTCGGACTCAGTCGCATCTATGTTGATTTTATCCCAGCAGGGATACAGGTTCAACAATGTTTGCACACTAAAAGCTGTTATTCCGATCGCTCCCAGCTCCCTAAACATTTTCCTTTCATGAAGGGTATTATACTTGCATTAACATGTTTTACTGTATCTTAACTTCCACGCACACATTTTCCACCCGGATGCTTTCCAATCAGAGCCAGCCCACTCCTGAGTCCACAGTGATCAAGTCTCAACCTAACAGTAGGTCACTGGGACTCTGCATAAGACCTGTCAGGAGACAGGAACCGGAGGAGGCACTGATTGAAAGCAGCACACTCTACAACAGCTCTGATTCATTGTGCCTGATGAACTTCTGGGGTTTTTATTATTGTTTTATAATCACATTAGCAGTTTAATTGTTAGGGTATTGTAGGGGTGAATGCACCCTGAGGTATTTGAATGATTTTAATTCTGGGTCTAACATAACTTTTTACTTTTTTTTTTTATGTGTTTGTTTTTAGGCATAACACTGACTGTCGTTTATTTTAGTTCAGTATTACATATTTTAGCTTTAGGGTTTTAACATTTTGTCTCCTTCTGTTTCAAGTGCTGTGGTTGGTGTGGTCCTCTATTAACCAATATGGTTAGGATACTCTAAGTTAACTTTAGATGGTAATATGTTTTGTGGTTGCACGTAGTTATTAGTGTGGTGTTTTTATCTGAGGTGTATTGGATTTACATTTCTTCTGAATACTTAGTATATCCCCAGCCCCTTCGCAGTGGTTTCCCAGCTGTAGCATGACTGTCTTTCGTCTTGTCCTTGTCTGTGCTCTTAGAGTTTTAGCTATTGTAAAATAAATGGTATGTTTTTGACCTGCACTGATTGTTGTGGCCTCTTCATTGAAGCCCCTGTGTTCTAGTGCTCATCAAAGGTTACATACTGAGTCTCTCAGTTTTTTAATAACCTGGCATTTAGGGGTCCTTATTTTTCCTAGCACTGCAAAGTATGCTCTTCCTGTTTTGCCCTCCTCCCATAACTTTTGCCACTGCACATGTGTAAACGTATTGATAATTGTCATGTATTTTGATGAACCATATTAAAAATAAAATCCTATTCTATCATCTCCTAGAGCTTTTTTCCCCCAAGCGATTAGCTCTTTCTCACCTCACATCCTGCTAAAAAAAATTTAATATTGTGCAAAACCTAATTTATTTCAAGTAATTTGACTAAAAAGGGGGAAATAATACAGTATATCGGCTCATCACATGCAAAGTGAGATTTTTCAAGCATTTATTTATTATAATTTTGATGATTATGGCTTACAGCTTACGAAGACCCAAAAATCATAATCTCAGAAAATTAAAATAGTGTGAAAAAATTCAAAGTTGTTGCCTCTAAGTACCACACTCTAGTAAGCTAATCAATCCAAAACACTAGAAAAGGACTCCTGTGCATTTAAATGGTCTCTCAGTCTATTTCAGTTGAATTCCCAATCATGGGGAAGGTTGCTGACCTGACAGTTGTGCAGAAAACTATCATTGACACCCTCTACAAGGAGAGAACGCCTCAAAAGGTAATTGCAAACAAAGTTGGATGCTCTCAAAGGGCTATCACAAAGCATGTCAATAAAAAGTTAAGTGGAAGGGAGAAGTGTGGGAAAAAAATGGAACAACCAGCAGGGTTGACTGCAGCCTGGAGAGGATCATCAGGAAAAGGCTGTTTAAATTTTTTGGGAGCTTCACAAGGAGTGGACTGATCTGGAGTTAGTGCTTTGAGAGCCACCACACACAGACGGACCCTGGACATGGGCTTCTAATGTGGTATTCCTCTTGTCAAGCCGCCCCTGAACAAAACACAACATCAAAAATGTCTTACCTGGGCTATAGAAACAAATTAACTAGTCGGTTGAGCAGTTGTCCAAAGTGCTCTTTTCTCATGAGCAAATTCTGCATCTCATTTGGAAATCAAGGTCCCAGAGTCTAGAGGAAGAATGGAGAGGCAATAATCCAAGACACTTAAAGTACAGCTTGAAGTTTCCACTATCGGTGGTGATTTGGGAGCCAGAGTCAAAGCAGCCGTCTACCAGGAGATTTTAGAGCACTTTATCATTACTTCAATAGAAAAGCTTTTTGGAGATGCTGACTGCATTTTCCAGCAGGATTTGGCACCTGCCCACACTGTCAAAAGAACCAAAACCTGGTTCAACAACCAAGGGATTACTGTGCTTGATTGGCCAGCAAACTCTCCTAACCTGAACCCTGTAGAAAATCTATGGGGCATTGCCAAGTGAAAGACAAGACACATGAGACAGAGCAATGCTGGAGGATTGAAGGCTGCTATTGAAGCATCCTGGTCTTCCATTACCCCCCAGTAGTGACACAGGCCGATAACATCCACGCTGCATTGAGGCAGTAATTTATGCAAAAGGTGCTAAAGCCAAGTACTGAGTTTATATGCATGACTATACTCTTCAGAAAGTCAACATTTCTGTGTTCAAAATCCTTTTAAAAAAAAAAATATTTCATGTAATATTCTAATTTTTTAAGGTTTTGATTTTTGGGTTTTCCAAAGCTGTAAGCCATAATCATCAAAATTATAATGAATAATTGCTTAAATATCTCACTTTGCATGTTAAGAGTCAATATAATATATTAGCTTCCCCTTTTTAGTTGAATTTCTAAAATAAATCAAATTTTGTGTAATATTTTAATTTTTTTAGTTTGACCTGTGTGTCTGGTCTGACCTGAATTAATGCTGCTGCAGAATCGTTACAGACGACAGATATTGCTGATTTTGCCTCAGTCCACCAGACTGCCCTTAACATGGCTATCATCTCTGCTGTAAACACTAACATATGATCTGGAAGTCTAACTCCCTGTCCAATTTCTTTTCCAAATACGAAAAAAATAAAAGCTACTCTGTCACTCTCCGGTTCCTGTGCTCCATCTGTAAAGATCTGTAAGTATTCATTCCAGTACTGTTCCAGCCGTAAGTTAATTCTACCACATCTCCTGAATGAACTCTTCTTTCATTGTGGAATAGATGCAAATCAATGCATGTTTTAGTCCACAGACTAGATTTTTATCTGGAAAAGATTGTCCCACATACTCCATTTTCCTGGAAGTATATTTGTATTAAAATGTACTTATATTTGAAAGCCGGAATTTTTCCTATGACATGAACTTTCAACCGAGGTCAATACCCTTTGCTGCTGTCTTTGTTCAGTTACGTACAATGAGATGCTCCTGCGATTTATTTTTTTTATTATCACAAGTACAATACACAGTGTACAGATTTCCATATTTCCTGCTGAATTTTTTTGATAATAAGTTCCCTTTCTGCTTGTGTTATACACCAAAATCACTGTTAAATTATATAACTAGAAAATATGTATTCACATTGTGGGTAAAAAGCAGGAAATGTTGCTGTTAAATGCAGTATATAGAGAAAGACTGTTCCCTTGTTGTAGTGTTGGATAGTGTTGGTGCATTCCTCCTCCAAAAAGTCTTTTTCATTTGTATTTTTAATCATCACTTATTTTATAAGTACAGTCTATTTTGCAGATGTAATCCAAAGGATTAATAGTTATTTATGTTTAGAGTAAAGGTTTGTTAATAAAATTTTACTTATGACGGTAAAAAAGAAACGTTTCACCTTTAATTAACTTTAACTAAAGCAAAGATGTTTAAAATCTTTCATAATTTTCTTGGGACTCCTTCACGCTGTTGCTCCCTCTCTTGCTCTTCACCATAAATCTACCTGACACCTGTAGTCCCCGTAGGAATACTGCTGGGACACTGGTGGGCGTGGGGAGTTGAAACAAAAAGTGCATGGAGCTGAAAGGGACACAATATTCCAGAGTGTGACAAATAGAGTCTGCAAGAGGGCATGGCTGTAAAACTCCTGGCTGCGATGCTCCTGGTTACCTATATTTGTGAAGGAGGTGAACATTTTTTAACACGAAGTGAAAAATGTTCCATGAGGGAATAAATTCTTTCAGCTTTTTTTCTGTTCTAATATTAGTGCATCTGTGTCATCCTGTTTATCTGGTAGCTCTGCTGGAAAAATCGACTGCATATGACTTCCTGCAGAAAATAAGAGAAAGGCGTGGACTAGAGTGTTTTCCTGGAGGCTGCAGCACAGAGGTCAGCGAGACTGGAGAGCTGATGGAAGTGAATGCAGAATATGTAAGTATGCATAGATACTCCTGATTTTACAGTTACAGTTTGCACTTATACATTTAAACCAGCTTCTGCTGAGTGCATGTTAGACACAGAACCCCAAGCACGTCTTTTCAGTTGTTAAGCTAACAAACTTCTTCACTAATAATAGTTACTACAGCCTATTTAAGGCCAAATTGCATATTGTAATTGCCATTAAAACTTTAAAGTTATATTGTAAACTATTTAGTTTTCCTTTCCAGTTACAAAAAAATTACATAAGAGGTATCTATAAGGTTCACAGCTGTGCAACTATATTATCATTTTCTTTATCAGTAATCAAATAATTCTTCTATATCTTGTTTAGAAGTTTATGGGAGACACAATCAATGTGACATCAACAGGGTTAATTATGAATGAGTTTCTTTTTATATCATAAACTATACTTTTATCACATTAAGATCAAATAATGTTACACCTAAACTACGCTGAAAATACAGAAACTTGTACCTTTTTATAATGTATTCTAAAAAAAAAAAGTGTGTTTTTTTTCTTTTATAAACAAGTGTAAATGTCAGTAACTATATACATCATCAACAGGAGAGTTTTAGTGAAAGGTGTCCCTGTTTGAGCAGCTGGATTTATGCACAGTGAGATTCTATCCACACGAAACTAAACATCACGAACAAAGACTGCATCCAGAAAGCGGACTAAGAGCTGAGAAGTGCTCCTCAGTTAAATGGGGATAAGGTGTAACTCAGTCAACCGTGTCAATGAGGCGTTTACCGTTACTGTGTTCCTAGCATACCAAGTTTTCAAAGACATTAACATTGACTTTGTTACTTAGTGCACCTTCTACATATATCAGATGATCAACTATCAGACACTAAATGTGGTTGTGTGCGTACATGATTTGCTGTTTTATAGTAAGTATTTTTACTAGGAAGAGAAAACGTCTGTAAAAATCCAATATTTGTATGCAATAATGCATTTAACCTCTGGTTTACAAGGAGAGATCAAGCTTGCTGTACAATGGAGCTGCTGCCAAGAAAGAAATAAACAATGTAAGTTGTAATAGTTTGGTAATGAATCCTAACTTTCACACAGGAAGTTTAGAGATGGAAATCTACTTTAAAGATAATCTGTCCTTTGACAGAAACCTGAGACACCAGCAAGGGAAGCTGTGGTGGATGAAGGATCTGGAATGTAGCCAAGACGGCGTGCACAAGATGAAAAGTCCTGTTCTCCAGTTCAACTTTGTTGGCTTGCACCTAAATAGAGATTACTTGTTATTTTTTTCAAAATTATTTCATACTGGAAGTAAAAATAGTAGGTTCTCAGTTTAATATGTAAAAAAAATTATGCTGGGACAATTTTAACTTGAATCATTATATTCATATAGTGAGTAAGTCTTAAGTTATGATATCTAACTCCTAGGAAGATTGGAAATAATAGACATAATAACAATATAACCCATTACCAATAATGATTTACATCACTGGTAATTAAAATGGGTTACATTTGTAAGTATATTTCAGATTACATTTGGAAATATTTCTATTTTTGTGATTAGGTCAGTTCAATGTAGCAAATGTTCAACTTTACATAATAATTTTAATAAGGGCAATTTTAATTGTTACTAATTTAGTCCTTTTTTGTATTGTATGCTAGATGCAAGTCTTCCAAAATGAGTCACCCTACACCTATATAATACTTCTCTTGTCATTGTTTAAGGTTTTCATCAGCCTAATATCTTAAATTATACATGTTTACCAAAAGGATGGACCCATTTCTGGCTTTTTTTTTCTTTTTTTTTTGTCTGTGTCTTTGTCTTTTTTTTTTTTTTACGATAAAGATGATGATTCAAAATGGGGCATCTGCAATAGGTTATTGCTGTCTTAAGGGTTCCAAAAAATATGGCAAAAAAACTATTTAAACAATTTTGATTTTGTAAAGTAGTGACTGTCTAATGCTGTCATTTGGTGTTTCTGTCATATTTTGTTTGCTTTTTGTTTTGTTTGTTTCTTTTGACTCCAGATTTTGGAAACTAATAGTTTTGTATGTTGTTTTGTTGCTATTGCAGTCTGTGTGTGAGTAAAATGTTTTATTTTACTAGAATATATCACACTGACGGTTGTACAACCCATATCCTGCCCAGTAACCTGCTGTATTTAATAAAAGCAGTAAAATCTTCCTCTGTGTTTATGTAAAAAAAATAAAAAATAAAAAGAGAAATAAAATCATCCTGTAAAGATGTAGCCAATAAAAAGATTAATCAATGGCTGTCGTTGTTTTTGGTGAACACACTAAAGAGAACTGAAAAGACATTGAAAACAGACATGAGCTTTTGTTCCGTTATATGTCACATGCTGATCACGGGCTTATGGCTCTTTCCTCGCATTTCTACCGTTCACACGGGCAATAAAATCAATTAAAGCCGCAAGCGGCATTCATCAGGTCCGAGCTCCATGGCCCCCGCCACCTGACTCACACACCTATTTAGCTTAACTGGGCACGGTGTACCTGTGTGATGATTTTTGCTGGCATGCTAATATGCTAGCAAACATGCCATGTAAGGTGCTTATTGAACTACCTGGGATTCTGGCATGTTGATGGATGTAGTTAGCATTTTTGACAACATGCTAACATGTTAGCATGCTAGCTAACATGCTAACATGCTTGGTAATATGGTAAAATGGCTAGCTGAGAATCTAAATTGTTGATTTACCTAGTTAGCTTTTTTTTGTTAGCATGCTAATATGCTAGCTAACATGCTATCTAACGAGCTTATTCAACTAGCTGAGAATCTAAAATGTTGATTTACCTAGTTAGCATTTTTGCTAACATGCTAACATGCTTGGTAATATGGTAAAATGGCTAGCTGAGAATCTAAAATGTTGATTTACCTAGTTAGCA
>JBAMHW010000003.1:28810894-28823553 GCA_037177495.1 Rhadinocentrus ornatus
TCCCAGCGAGTTTGGAGTCAATCGCACAAATCCCCTCAGACTAGTTCGTTAAAGTATCGATGCTATCAACTTTGGTGAAGATCCCATGTATTTCTATGCAGAAAGGAGCCAGCTGTGTTTCATGGCGAAAAGGCTTTTTTCCGTCGGTTGCCATGGTAACACGCTTTCTCCTATGAGAAAGATTTGAATATCGTTTGGTCCCCAACTTGTCAGGAAGCTTCGCAGCGAGTTTGGAGTCAATCGCACGAATCCCCTCGTTCAAATACGATGTGTACAAAGTGGAAAAAACGGGGAAAAAAATGGCTGTAAACTCCAAGATGGCGGGCACCAAGTTGCCATGACAACAGGTGTTCAATTGACTTTTCTGCTCGTCCTTGGGTGTTACACATGTGTACCGATTTTCGTCTTCGTACGTCGAAGTAGACTGTCGGGACCCAATTCATTTTGGGATTTTTTTCATAACTAGGTGGCGCTGTCGAGTCATTTTTCAATTAAATTGTATGTGGACCCTTAGAATATCTAAGTTTCACCGGGATTGATGTGTGTGCCAATTTTCACAACTTTTCATGGGTGTTTAGGGGGTCATGTGGGCTCTCAAAGTTCTTAGAATAATAATAAGAAACATTTCAACAACAATAGGGTCCTTCCATACTTCGTATGGCTCGGACCCTAATAAAGGTACAAAACGGTCAAGGTCAAAGAGGTGCAAGGCTCTGCACCTTAATTCGATTAACTCAAGTTATAGCTTGGTAAACATTCAAGCGTATGCTGCCTTTAATGTCACAATCTAATGTGTTAATTGAAGGTTTACGATGGGGGTTGGGGGAGCGACAGGATGTGAGCTTCTGTCTCTTGTTGTCTTCAAATGTTCATCGTATGCTCATACTTTTACACTTAAAATACTTATACAAAGTTTATGACCTATCTAATTGTGCCATTTAATATAACTGAACCGCCTTCTGTATATTTTAGCAATAAAATCTAATATTACAATTAAAATAATTGTATACGAGAAATTGGTCATATAAAATAATTAATGTGTACAAAGTTTGCCAAACCTTATTTTGCATGCTACGCATTATGAGTATATATTGAACATCTTTATAAGAATAAGAAGTTTCCACTGTTTTTATTAGGTTTATTGATTTTATTTTGCTTTTTGTCCCTCACTTGCGTCTGAGAGTTCCCATTTCCGATTGTCAAAAGATAGCATCTGAAACGACAGCGCTAGCTGTTACGGGCTTGACACTTCACCTAACAAGAAACCACGGAGGCGTTGTTCAAAGAAAAAAATTTCACGATGTAAGTAAATTCTGCTTTGACCTTAACATTCTAAAGATCCATTTAAAAATAACCTGTGTCTGATTTATGATATAGCGCGGTCACAAAAAACAACGCCCAAAACTTTGCCATTAGCCTGCAACAAGTGCTACTACTTTAGCTCGTTTTCCAAACGCCAAATGGCTAGGCTAAGCTAGCTTTAGCAATATTACCATAAAGCTTTCCAACTTCACCCATCACAAACTATATCATCCTTCTTTTAATGGTTAAGTATACAGTTAAAGCAACACAAAACTTTACCAAAGTACATAGCTTTGCAAGAATTACCTGTTGGGCGATGAGTAGCCAAGTTACTGTTTCTTAATCTGGATTTTCCATTTGTTTGGCCCTGCTTCAAGTAAGTTTCCTAAGTCTAGTTTAATACAGTCTAAACCTGTTCCATTATTTATTATGATTTACGTACACATACATAAAACCTCATCAAAACAGTACTGGGCACCGTAATTTGAAACCGGAAATTTGGTTACGGTTTACTGTATTGTTAGTAAACAATAATAATACAAATGAGTGGATAAACTTTAAACTTTCTATGGTAAGCACGTCTCTTCTCAAATCTTACATTGACTTAATATTCCACTGGTTCTCCATTGTTAGAATCTTCTGCCTTTATACTCTCACTTGAAAATGTTCTAACACTTAAGCTTTGTACATAGAAAACCCATGACCTTACTTCCAGAGACAAACGGTTTAGATCAAACGTATCCATAAGGGTTTAAATCATATTTGAGTTGATGTTAATCCCTTCCAAAGGTGTACTGGTGCTTGGTGACCCCCCAAAATTATCCTCTAGATGCCACTGGCTAAAATACTTTTGTGTATGATTTCAAAGGAAGCATGTGGATTGTTATCAGTGCATTTAATCAAGTTCTAAGCTAGCAACACTGTCCACAACTGCAGTTGTTAGATATGCTTCCATGTGAATTAATTCATTTTACTGCTTATTCCAATAAAGGGTTACGAGGAAGCAGGAGCCTATCCCAGCAATTAACAGGCAAGAGGGAGGGTACACCCCTGGCCAGTCCATTACGTGAATTCATAATTCATTAATAAATAATTCATTAATATACTGGAGCGTAAGTGCATTTTTTTAAATTAAACTATACATGCTGATGAGATGTTAAGTGTACAGTATTTGGTTTGATAAACAATTATAATGATGTAACTGATTACTTCCTGCACCACTTAACAACTTGCACTCCCAAGTCTGTAATACTGTTATCTAAGTCTATTTCTGTTTCCTCACCAGCACCATGTTCTTGTTGAAGTTTCAAAATGGACTGTTGTGCCTACCTCATATTTATATTTACACCACAAAGCTTCCAAGTTATGGAGCAACAATTTAAAGACATTAACTTAACTCGCAATTTCTCCCCCAGAGTTGTACATTTAATGCCTGGAGGGAAGCTTTACTTAAAGACTCAAGTTGGGGGGAATAGAATTCTGTTTGCAGATTACATGGAAGACTTTTAACACATAACTGCAGTATGCACACTGACGTGTATGTGCAGCTAATGTTTTCTTTTTTGTTGCACTAAGTATATCAGTTCCCTCCCTGCGCAGCCTTGTCTATGTCTGTTGCCTACAACTTCTCTTAATTATTGGCAACTTAGTGGATATGAGGAGGAAAATATAAAGGTCTTTTCAAATAGAGTAGTTTTGTGCACATTTCACTGCTATTTTTTGTTGGAAGTGTGGCAATAGTTTGTCTTTTGCTCCCACACTTTTTTGTTTCCATTCTTGCAGATACAAGTGTAAAATCACTGAACACATCACAATAACTGAGTGATTATTTTACATGGGCATACTGCGGAAACTATTTTTGATGGCTAACAGGCAGCCCAACGCTGCTGCCTAGGCAAAGATAAAAATAAAATCAGTGACTTCTAGACATGCATGTTAGGTTAATTGGTGACTCTAAATTCTCCCTAGGAATGAGTGTGTGCGTGAATGGTTGTTTGTCCCTATATATGCTGGCCCTGCGATTGACTGGTGACCTGTCCAGGGTGTACCCTGCCTTTCACCTGAAACACTGCTGGGATAGGCTCCCGCGACCCCTAATAGGAACAAGCGGTACAGATAATGACACTTCTAGTTAAGTTGTAGCCTGAGTGGCCAAATTTAGGTCAGTCAGGAAAAAAATTTGAATAACTCCACGTCTCTGAGAAAGAAAATACATATATTTAGAACCAACACTGGCTGACAGAAAATGTGCAGTATATTGATTAATGAATATTTTTCATATAAAATTCCAAGATGCATATGGCGCATTATCATTTTATTAATAAATCCTGACATACAGTACTTTTAATTGATCTTCTTTGTGGCAAACTGTTAGGTTGTATGAAACCAGTGATAGTATATATTTATATTTTCTTTCCTGAGCTGCTTATATGGTAGCATACAGATTTGCCAAAGTACACTATTAAACTTAAGCATAAGCGGTTTACCTACTATTATATATTACTATTATTTGTTGTCGGCCGAGAGTAAGATTAGAAGTTTTGGCTTGTGAGTAAGGAATTTAGAAAAAAAGACAGCTGTTGACTAGAGTTTAGGAAAATGCATCCTTGTAACTTTTGCGCTGTTTCCTTGTTCATCTTTGACAACTCAGAAAAGAAATATGCAATGTGTGTCTAACATAGGAATATTACCATGACGAAATGACGACGTCCTTCCTCCATACAAACAATAAGAACAAATTGATACAAATAAGAGTTTGTGATTGTTAGACCAGACTAGTGACTTTGGCAAGACGGGATTCTTGTGTTTCAAGCCTTACAGTCTCGCTTCTTATTTAGTTTTAATAGAGGGATGTTGTGTGTTGCTAATTTAATGGTGGCTCTATCAATTTGGGCCACTAATTGTGTAGAGTTTAGAAAAGTAAACTTTTTCAGCCAATCAAATCGCATCCTGATCTCACAGTACATTGTCAATAATTTGACATGTCAGGCACACCCAAAGCGGAAAACCAGCATGACAAATGACTGGATCTTGTTAAAGCTGGTGCAGGTGTAATTTAGATTATGTTTTTGTTTGGTAACTTTTGGGAGAACCATTTACACTTTCTCCCTACTACATTTGGCTAGCTTTTTAAAAATTATTATTAATTATCCTTTTCCTTTCCTTTTTTAGAGCTGTTCTAAGATCACACTTATTTTACTTGATTAAATACAACTCTTATATCTCAGTCTGATTATAGCACATGATTATCTAAAGGTTATCACAGTTTGATCTGTCCTGCATTAGCTCAGAGTAGTTTTCTTTGTAGCATTATCACAGGTATGATGAAGGATGTTCTGAACAGGGTGGATTATATGCTTTGTTTGCATTTCACTAATGTGTGGGAGTTCCTGGTTCATGTGTACAGCAGCTGTTTCACATGTCAAATAAAGTTTTTAATAATGGGGCTTAGACACACCTACCAACATACCAAACCATAATAATTCCTGTTCAATTCAATTAAACACCTTCAACTCATCCTATAGATTTGAATGACCTTTTTAAGGAACATAGTTGATGTAATTGCAATACTGTCTCAGGTCAGAGGGTGGCAGTAGATAGCTGCTGTAAAAGGGCTGTTGGGGCTATGCAAGATATATCAAATTAAAGAATGCAAGCAGGTCAGTAAGATAAGTAAATTAAATGAAAGTTTTTAAGCACTCTGATGGACCAAACGGTGAAAGACAGTCACAACACCACACACAAACAGTTTATTCATAATTTTTCATTTTAAATGGGTTAATGCACCAGACATCAACATAGCATGCAATGGAAAGTTGAAGTGTTTTATGAGAACAGTTACTGGCAGGAGACAAAAAAGAAGCATAAGTGGAATATCAGAATTTACTTTCAGTATATATACCCTGTGTTTTGCTTTTTGTTTGTTTTTTACCCAAAACCTGCACAGTAGGTAGTTCCAGTTATTCAATATGACTGATATACAATATAAGTTTTTGTATAACATGTATATTTTTATGTGAGACATTCTGTTGGTAAGTTTAAAATCTATTGATTATTCTGTTGTAGCGCACCATGTAATAGCAGTGTTACACCTGTTAATCTTGTAATCCTTTTACTAACACCCACTAACACCTGGCTTTTCTCTGCAGCGAGAAAGAATACAATCAATATGTTCGATGTGTTGTGTACATTTAAAGAGTCAAGCTCATATTGGTAGTGACATAAATTTGTGTTTTATTCACTTTTCTCAGGCACACACAAGTGGGAGCATTTCTTTATTTTATTTAAATAAATAAATACTACGAACAAAGGCATTGGTGTTAGTGTGGTTTGAATGTGGATGTGGGTTATTAAGGGATTAGAAATCCCTCAAACCTTGACTTTTAAATAAACAATTAAGTGGGAAATGAAGATAATTTTTAATAGCCAACAAGTCAGTGGTAAGCATGTTTTCAGCTGAAGGGGTTAAAATGAATAGAAAATATAAGTTCTGGCAGGGTGTTTAAAAGTGAGACGGCACTAAATTGTAAATATTTTAAATAATTGAAGCTATTTGCACATAGGATCTTCTATGTGCTTTGCACACCCCAGGGATAGGGTACACAGCAGGGAAAGAGGTTGCACACATACAAACCTCATCCAAGTTGGATGCTAGTTGCAAGGCAACTTAAAAGATATCCAGGAAAATAGCTGGTTATTCCAGCTGCACACCTGGAGGAGAGGAGAAGCAGCTTAGAGAGGGAGGATTTGTTATACCCTCAGGACAAAAGAGCAGTTTGTTGAGTTTAGTTTCAGAAGCCGTACTTGTAAAATTACCGCTACCAGGTATACTTGGGAGATATTTGACAGCCCGAGGAGACCCAGAACAATGAGAACCAACTTTAGGCGGCTGGTCACTCTATACAGAAGTTTGGCAATTTGTATGAGGTGGGAGATTTGTTGAGATCTGCCAGATTCTGTCTCAGTGGACATGCCCATTGTCATTACAGAGCGCTAAGCCCATGTTGAGTATTTGCCTCATCAATGCAGAGCATGCAGATAGCATGCCCCACCTTGCACTGTGCCCAGATGTGATCCAGTACTGATCCATTCTCGTGGTTAGGGTTAGAATGGATGATAGCTGGACAGATATGATTATTGAATTGGAGAAGTCTTACAACTGAGCTTGAGAATGGGCTTGATTTAGATGCCCAAATAAAGGATATCTTTATGGGTGGTCTCTCATGAAAGGTGTGTTTTTTTTATATATATATTTGTATAGAGTGCAACATATGTTGTACAGTCAATTTGAATTATTATTTTTTTCTTTTTTTTTAGGTCATCTCTCGGTCCAGAAGGTTCTGGTGCAGCATCAAGCAACAAGCGTCTGCAACAAACACAGGCCCAGGTGGATGAGGTAAGATATTGTTTCAAACTTTTACTTGGCAATGAATTTTAAAAAGTATAGTATCTTTAATATTTTTTAATGATTATATCAGTTTTAAATCAGGGCTATCAAAGTAATATCTGAATGTTAATTCAATCTAAAAATGAGTGTATAATTAGATTCTCGTTTGCAGCAGTGTCAATACCACTGGCGTCATTTTCTTCTCTAGTTAATCGATCTAACTTTTTTGGGTTAGTAAATAGCTATTGTTCTGGCTTGTCTTTCACTTTCAGCTGAAATGTATTTTCAAGAAGAAGCAGTCAGACCTCTAACACAACAGTCCAATAATAGGAATAAGAAGAGGAAGAGGCAGGCTAAAATCTACTCTTCCCAATATGAAATGATTGCATAATTTATAAGATAAATGTATTGCACAAGGGAAAACTGTGTATTTTATGTACTGCCATTGCTGTGGTATAGCATTTAATTGCTGACATGTGCAGGCAGCATTTTAAAAGTTAAGGCCCATTTGTTAGCCAGTTATTGGGAAGAATTTGTTCTTAACACAACTGAGACCACAGAATAATTTTATAGGAAAATCTTTTAAGACACAAGACAATCGGGCGTTGACAGTCCTTGGCCGGGAAGGGGAAAAATCGGGACCAAGTCTGGCGGAACAGACTAAAGGCCTATTTATGCTACCTTGCGTACGTAAATAGGGACGTCCATTTCAATCATTGTCATACTTCGCAGTCTTCATATTTCCATGCATCTTTTACGTTGCCATTCAGTTCCTCCGCTAGCATTGCTAAGTTCAAGAGTTCACTCCCGCGATCTGATGTCAGTTTCAGACACCGGTTTGTGGTGGTATTGCACCAGTATAAAGTTGTTTCTAACCGCCCAACATGCCCTAAACACTCGCATAGCTTTCCTTTAAAAGCTTGCAGAATTTCTATATTTGTTGTTAAAACTTCATTCCTTTTCTTCTTTTTTTTTCTCCCCCTGTCCCTCTTCTTCTCTGATTTGTTTGTTTCGCTGGTTGCATGTCATCTATTCTGCTCAGCACTGTCCCCGTATACCCAGTGGTATTGCATTGTTTTCTGCACTTTAAGGGACAGATAGCTATGCTCCATGAAAATGGACCAAATTACGCAGAAGATGGGTGAAACTGTTTGTCTCCGTATCATCTTCTGTGTTGAGCATAAACAAGCCTTAGTCCAGGGAACTCAGTTTGTTTGGGTGGGGTAACTTCAGACCTGTCTTTGGTTAGGTTTGCTTTCACCCTGCACTTTACTCAAGTGAACCAAACTGCCTGTACAATGTTGCTAAGTTTAAATAGCTGCTCGCTAGGGGCAATATTCCCCAAAATGACCAAGAAGGAGAAAAACAGCAGGAGGAAGAAGAAAAATCGTCTCATCAGTTTGCCAGAACTGAAAATGGGAATTTTTCCCCTTTAAAGCTTCAGAGTTCACTTCTTTGGTTTGCTCCACCAGAGTGCGAATTACCGTTCATACTACTCAAAATAAACCATACTCTCTGTGGAAGCAGTACTTGGTTTGTTTAAAGTGGACCAAACAGCGGGCAGAATGAATGTGCCCTTAAATGAAAATAAAATTCTGGATATCCAACCAGGTTAGAGTAGGTTAAAATAATACATTTTGGTGTGGAGTTTTAAACAAAGCTGTCAACCAGATCTTGTTGACAGCTTTGAGACAGGTACCAGTCATATTTTAAAATCTTAGTCTGGACATTATTTGCAACTCTATACTTTAAATGGAATCTTGTATATATGTATATCTTTCCTAGTGTTGGCGTTCTTTGTGTCATCTAGCAGTCCTCCCCCCACCCTTACCTTCCCTCCCATCTTATTTCAGTCTAGTGCAGAATCTTGCATAACCCTTGGCAGCAGTGCCATGAATAACCAAATGGAATATGTTTCTCTGTAATACGGTACTTTCACATGCCATGATTATGCCGTAAGACCTTCAAAGGAAGCAGTTTCTTCTTTATTTTTAAGAAACTATTAAAAAACATGTTTGTGAGGACATAAGTAAAAGGATCTCACCAATAATTTCCATTACTGTTGTCTTTTTCTCTATCTCCATTGAGGTTTGCTCCTCCCACATTGAACTTTAACCTCAGTGTGTTGCACAGAGTATCCAATTGGCTGCCAGATATTTATGTAATCAGTCTCAATGGTTATGTAAGACCTGCATGGGCCTGCACACCTCTACTATGTTGCTCTGTCTGAAGGGAGGAGCTGCAGAGCGGTTTGTGGAGCAGTGGAACATATGGGTTACGTGTATTCCGTGACACTGTCTGTGCACATGTATGCTTGCTTTGTTTTGGCTCTAGAGGAAC
The DNA here is from genome assembly GCA_037177495.1 of Rhadinocentrus ornatus. NCBI lineage: Eukaryota > Metazoa > Chordata > Actinopteri > Atheriniformes > Melanotaeniidae > Rhadinocentrus > Rhadinocentrus ornatus. The sequence continues at coordinate 28,819,923 of JBAMHW010000003.1, forward strand.
TGTAGGTGATTTTTACTTGCCTCTCCTGATTGGCTGTGGTGTTAGATATTTTTGCCTAAAGCTATTTTGCATTTTAAAGTGTTATATCATCATATTAAGTGAATGACATAATTGTACATTCCCCAAATCTTTTCTTTCCTATTTATGTATTCTTAAACCAAAAGTAAAAAGAAAAGAAAAATACTACTAATTGTAGTTTAAAAAGAAAAAAAAAGAAATGAAGAAAATAATGAAGCTATCATATTTGACATTCAGTACATTTAAAAGAAATGTACAAGAATTAACTGATATTATAGCAAGTGTTTATTTGTTGTTGTGTTTTTTTGTTTGTTTGTCTTTTCTAAAAGGTGGTTGATATTATGCGTGTCAATGTGGACAAAGTGCTGGAACGTGATCAGAAACTGTCAGAACTGGACGACAGAGCAGATGCACTGCAGGCTGGAGCCTCCCAGTTTGAGACCAGTGCCGCCAAGCTGAAAAGAAAGTACTGGTGGAAGAACTGCAAGGTAACTAATTACAGTTTGGTCCAAAATTCACTAATCTTTCCAGCTCCATTAGGAATGATCAACATTTCATGTTCACATAATCTCCTTTTTAAGAGGCTGCATAAAATTAAAATGAATGCCGTTTAACAAAAATAATAGATTTTACAAGTCAACACAATTTTTTTTTTATGAATTTTAACTTTTCTCTACTCTTGTTTCAGATGTGGGCTATCCTGATAGCTGTTATAGTGATCATCATCATCATCATCATTAGTGAGTGTCAAGCCACAGAAAAAAGTCTAATCATCAACATTAGATAATTGAAAATAGATTTTTATCTTATCTGCATTTTGAATGTTCATTAACAGTGCTGTGTAGAACAAGCTGCACCATCACCTCAGTTATATTAGATTATAATATATGTTTTGTTGCACTAAGTTTCTAAAAATGTTTTTACTTCATTTACAGTTTGGTCTTGCTCATAGAACAACAGCAGGAGGAGGAGGAGTGGAGGCAATGATGAAGAGGAGTGAGGCAATGTGCATACTTTGAGTCTCAGATTAAGAAATCCCATTAATAGTGGCTACTGACCTCCACCTTATTCACCTCTGCAGGGGTCTTCATTCCCTGTCCTGGATTGCCTTATGTGTGTGTTTGTGTGTGTGTTTGCACATGTGCTTAAATCACAATATTGCAGTTTTTCCCTGTATTAATACACCTTACTGGACATTACAGCACACATCTGAATGCCATGCCATGCCACATACCAAAGAAATCTAAAATATACAAAAAAAATAGCTCATTGGAAAAATTAGAACTGATTGAATCTATAAAAATGTATACACTCATACCGTTGGACTCTGTGACACACACACATTCCAACCTCAAGGCTTGAACTGAAGAATATTGATGTAAACTCCTCAACTTATATTTGCATTATTATATATTTTATTAATAGCCTCTGATATTGTGTGCAAGGCGCCTTTGATTTTGATCCATGTTAGTGTGTTAGATGCCTTTTCCAGCACAGATTTTTTTGCTTTTCAGAATGTAACATCAGTATTTTGATATTTCCTTTTCATTTAAAAAAAGATTTGGTCTGTTTTGCAAATTGATACAGTTGAATAGTAGATAATAGATAGTGGGATACAGTGGCTCCATTTTATTTTTGAACATTGATAAGTGCTAATTGACTTTTTTGTAGAAAACATGAAACAAGAATTGATTGAAGAGGAATTTTGCAGAAACTGATAGCTAACTAGAAAGACACTATTGAACCACCTGATCATACCAGTCTTCATTCGTTTTCTTTTGGGTTGCACATCCTATGCGGTTAAACTTTTGTTTAGATAAGTGCCTAGATGCCAAGGCCAAATGGCTCAGCAGCCTTTCAAAAGCCAGATAAAACTGCCTTACAAAAGAACAAAAGTGCTAACATTTAAAAGGGTGTCTCAATAAAGTGCTGTCATGCACATGTAGAAAAGATTTCCTTTGTTAAATGTACAAGCACAACATGAGTACATGTAGTGTTGACCAGATCTCATAATGGGATTCTCCAACAGAGAGCAGCCAAAAGTATAGCCATGCTTCACAATGTACCAGCTAGGGTACCAGCCAGCTCTTGAATGTCCAAAAACTGTGCTCCTTCTGTTAATATGTAGAAAACCTTTAAGTCAAACTGACATTTATTTCATCTGATTGATGTAAAATAATGCTCTCTTGTGAAAATTTTGTTTTAATAGATAACAGTTTTATTTACAGCCTGATAGATGTGTAAGTTACTAATCCTCGGGAGACGTTAGATTTTTTTTTGTGGTGCTCAGCTCACTATTGCTAAACATTATGGAAGAGTGTGGAAGAAAATGTTATTGGGCCTTGACATTGTGATATACAGTATGCTACACCAACACTGGAATATTTTTTTCTATACTTCAATCTGTATGTTTTCCAGCCTTATATAATAAGTTTTTTCTCTTTTCCAGTGTATCCATGGTATGGGATGGTTACTGATATGAACACGGACACATTTGGGCTGTCTAGACTTTTTTTTTTTTTTTTTTTAGCTTAGACATGCACAGACTTTTGCCTTCAAAGAGACTTGTGAGCAAATGAAATGTTTATTTACAGGCCATACCTATATCACATACAGCAAGGTGTTTAATTTAATCTTTTGTTTACACAGAATTTTTATACCCATTAAATCAGTCTTTCAAATGCTTTCTGGGAATGTATGTGGAAAAAAGTGCAATTATAATATTTGGCCTTAATTGCCTTTTTCTTCTGTTGCTTGGATAAAACATTAAACTTATAAATAAATAGTGGTTGTCTTATATCACTTTGTTGTTTTATTACATAGGAAGCTTTTGCAAAGTTATTGTGCTCTTGAATGCACTGACTATCAATGGTAGCCAAGAGCTAACAACACACTAACATAATTTGTCAAGTTATCAGAGTCCCTATGTAGTGAACATGTGCTTTGGATTCTGGGAGGTATCAATCCCTGCTCAGTTTCTGGGCATTTTTGCTGTTTGATTAATTATAAAATAGTAAGGTAAAAAGCTATATATAGTTATGATAACTGATAATTGTGCACTGCTTCAACTTCACTGTGCAGCGCCTATGTTTATTCAGGTGCATTAGACATAAATGCAAGTATGGAATGCTTCTGCTGTCACTATTGAATAAGTAATGCTTACATTTATTATTATTACATTTATAATTTAATTTATATCTATATATTCAAGATCTTGATTGTTTTGCAAGCATAATGAAATTTTGAGAATTCTCGGCTTAAGCACAAAGAAATATGGCAGGTACACATGAATATGTAAAAAGCATATATAAAAGATATTTAAAAAAACACCTGTATTTACAGAAATATATACAGTGAGGAAACAAAGTATTTGAACACGCTACTATTTTGCAAGTTCTCTCACTTAGAAACATGGAGGGGTCTGAAATTTTCATCATAGGTGCATGTCCACTTGCACCTATGCAATTTTTTTTAGATTATGTCTCTCACAGACATAATCTAAAAAAAAAAATCCGGAAATCACAATGTATGATTTGTATGATACAGCTGCAAATAAGTATTTGAACACCTGAGAAAATCAATGCATAATCAATATATATATATATATTAAATA
>JBAMHW010000003.1:28823668-28842949 GCA_037177495.1 Rhadinocentrus ornatus
ATCTGTCTTATATGGTCCAAAACTGCATTCCATAGTGGGCGACGCCTGTGCAGTCTGGTCTCGGCCTGTTTTCCCTTTTGTTGTGTAACGTGGAGATACACGTGAACCGCCACTAAGGGCCTGACGATCGTCGTTGTTAGACACGCCCATTTTTTGGTGCTCTTCGTATCAAGCGATAGATGTAAATTTAGGCCGTCCAATCATCACAGAGTAGGCGGGGTTATGCTATGCCGGGCTCACGTTGCACAAATCTGTCAAGTCGTTTGGAATGGACGACGCTTTTGCTACTTGACGGGGAAATAACAAAAACGTCTTTTTTCATTCGGGTCGGACAGTTAAATTTGAGGACGTTTACCTTTTGGATATCAAAGTTAAAGCGCACAGAGAGCGGAAAAGGTAAATACTTCTTCATAAGTAAAATATTTGAGGTATCGTTCGTGAGTTAGCTAGCTGGATATCTAGTTTACCACTGCACCCACAGCCCCAGCCAGAGCGATCGGTGGATGTAAACATGAAACATAATAGATGTCTTGATTGTTAAAAGCCTAAAATACTATTGTACGTGTGTTTTAAGCAGCTTTAGTCCGATAATTAACAGTAAATGCTAACGTGGTTGTAAGGAACATTCCATAGTGTGTGTTGCTAATATGTTAGCCAAATAACATGTCTGCCAAGGAACTGTATCTAACAAGTTTCACTGTTAGTCAATGAGTAAAAAAAATGCTGTAGCCGATCTTTAACTGCAACCCTGAAAATGCATTATTACATAGCACGTATCGTATTCGTTAACCTGCCAGCAATGAGTTTAAGTTACATTTCTGCAAGGCAAGGTGTAGGATCTGTTTATTTGTTTATTTAATTATTTGCATACATACATTATATTGTGGCATAGCTGAGGTCGTTTGTAGCTGGGCAGATGTGTGTGTCACTTTACGCAACTGTAAATGAATGACGGCTGTGCTATAAATTGAGGTGGATTAGTCTCTCGAAGAAGCGTGCAGTAGCTACTGAGGCCAGGTCAGCGGGTTCGTTGTGGGAGGGGGTAGTCAACCATCAAATTAGTGTCATGGTTGTCTTTAATGAGAAGGTACGGTTTGTAAGCTGCTGGAGTCTGGATTTGTTCTTTTCCCCCCTTTTCTTGTGGATGAAAGCTTACAACACAGGCTTTAGGCCGTATGTTTACACAATTACAGATTATGCGCGCTTTCTGGGTGGCTGTATATGTGCCTACAATATTACCTTCTTCTTTAAGCCTGCACTTTAACCCCATACATATATATTTATACTAATGGACAAAAGTAATTGAGTCCCTTTTAATTTTAATTTAGTCTGTAGTGTAATGATTTTCTAGAAGGTATAAACTGCTGATTTATAATGCTTATGTGTTAAGATTAACGAAGATTGATTGTTCTTAGATTTATATTTTTCAAATAAGTTGTTTGTGTGAGCTATGAGATTAAAATGACTACCAAATTAACTATTTGATCTGTAATTTAAAGCTTAAAACCAGAAACCAGTTCATTGATTTGTGATGTTGCATACAATTGTAAAACTGTGATAAATAGTGATCCTGGAAAATAGACTTTTTAGTTTAGTTATTTATATTATTGTTTTGTATTGTTTATTGTTAAGTTGGTTCTAAAACATGCTTTATTCAGACATTAATTATTTGTGCATTTAAATTCCCTTTATCTTATTTAGCATCTTAATGAAATCCTGCATGATGGCTTATAGACAGGTAGTACCCTTTTTTAGTGTGTATGCGTTTCTCAATCTTTCATAAATACATATCTGTTTCATTCACATGTCTACAAGCACAAGTAATAATAAAGAAACTACGGGCAGAAGTTAAAAAATGAATAGATATTTTGTTTTGTGCTGTAGTCTAGTTGCTCAGATTTAGAGTGATGGTACACACAATTGGAAGCGTTTGAAGTGCACCAGATTGCAGTGTTTTATTTTTGTTAACAACAGGTTCAAATGTATGATCATTTCAGATTTATGTGGTGTTTGGTGCTTTTAAAATGTTTATACTTTCAGGTGTATGTTGTCCATGTATTTTTTTAAACTTAGAACGTGCTGCATTATAAAATCAGCTCTGTTCAGTGCAAATCAATTCAACAGCACCACAAACTTGTGACAGCTGTAGTTGAAGTGGAGGATAGGGCTTTGAACCGTGGCCTATCACATGGCACAGTGACCTTGGGAACTAAGCTTGGTGGCAGGCCAGCACCTTGTATGATAGCTTTGCCACCATTGGTGTGCAAATGTTTTGACTTTAAAAAAAAAAAAAAAGGAAAAACACCATAAAGTACTTTGTTGATCCTTAAGCTCAGAAGGTGATATGTAAGTGCTGATAATTTATAAACTACACTCTCCAAAGTTGCCTTACATTTGACTCAAAATTCTCTTTAAAAGAAAAAATGTCTAAATGTTTTCTATATAAATGGATTGTAATAGGCTTGCTGTATTAGAAATAAAAAAAAAACTTCCAAAACCTATTTTGTTTCCTTCTGAAAAGTGGAAGTGGCCATTTGGCCCAAGCCTGTTTGTTTACTGTAGAATTAAGGCAAAGGCAGAGCATCATAAGTACCCAGCAATACTTGTCTGTTGTATCAGTTCAATTCTAACACATCAAGTAATTGCTGATTTCTACACTTTAAACTGAGCAAAATGGTTATGTAATTCTGTGGCAATGACTTGATGAGTGATTCAGAATATTTTCACTGGTTCTTGTTTTTTGCTTCTCAGTATTTATCACAGCGTATTTCTTGTCAGTGGCCTTCATCACTACTATGTGTGTGTGTGTGATTGCAGCTGCAGTTTGTTAGAATATTACTAATGTTAAGGTCATTTAGTAAAGACTGGGAAGATGCATTTAGAAAGGAGACACTTTACTTAATAGTCCTTCAGAAACAACCATTAGGTCTGGTTTGAAACCCTTTTGCGGAGGATTACAAAACTGACAGCAATATGCAGCAATGTTTTATTTGTGATGTGTAATGATTGCCAGAGATGTGGCAGGTCTTGGCAGTATTTATGGATGAAATTTGTCCATATGTGTAAATGGTGGCTGATGGGAGTGAGTCAGATAGCACAGAGTCTCTTTGCTAACCAGACACACCAGTAGCATTATATAACAAGGCAGATTGTGTTTATTCACATTTGCTAAATTAAAAGCATAGTCCTGTTGCACAGAACACTTTATTTGCTTGCATATTCCATTGATTTAGAAAAGACATGTTTTTGTCCCTCCTGCTTTGTACACATCAAACTGACATAAGTTTAAGGCAATTAAATAAAAACAATACTGTCCTAGGCAGAGTGGAAAAAGACAGGTGTAAGTAATTACATTAATTACTGTACAGTGTCATTAACTCATTCAGGCTGCATTTATAACAGAGGGGTTTTCTGAAAAACTTAAAACTTTAAAAATCCGATTTGTCAGCCTTTGGGAACCAGAATTGTTAAATAAAAGCCATCTGCAATTTTAAAACGTTGGCTTCTATTGTAAATTACTTACTTTGCTGTTGTTTTACCAATATTTTTCTAAATTATAATTTTATCTATAATATACTATGATGTAGAAGTGAGGTGCAGTGTTTGTGTCTTACCAGGCATTAGAAGGAGGACAAAATTAGATTTTTACATTGGTAAGTTCATAACTGAGATCTGATTCATGTGGCTATAGGATGTTAGGTATATCATATTTTTTTATTTTCTTTATGGCCTTTTACAAGCCAAGCTGACAGTTGGCCTTTGGGCACAACCTGAATGGTGGCGGAAACCTGTCTCTTGTATTTTTGGGTGTGTGCGCCCTGTCGCAATTGTCACGCTCCATAGGCTTTTTGCTTTCTTTATTAATTTATTTTTGCTCACTTTTCTTTTGACTAATTAAAGTTTAGAATTAGTATCCTGTCCATTGTGAGTGGGCTCAGTGAAATTCGCTGAACTAGGCATGTTAAAGCAGGGAAACATATAAAACCTGCAGGACTGGCTCTCTGGCTCCTTGGCCCAAGGATGGCCCTGTAAAGCCCAGATTAAGCAGTAGTAGTGACTTTGGAGACACCATTGACTCTGGCATGCACTCACTTGCCTGATTTTTACATTTACATTCATATTTGGTAACTTAGCAGACAATTGCAAATTTTCCAAGGAATAGATGTCCCAGCAATTCAGCAGAGTTGTTTGTAACAAAGTTGGTCACTTTGTTGAAAATGGGGGACTGAGCTTTGTTTGTCAGATGGATGGGTTAAAAACTGACTGTAGAATACTTTGAAATGCTGTGGAGCTCATGGTCAACTCAAGGTTTCTTTATCTTTCAGCACCATTATAACCAAACATTTATTTATTTATTTTAGATGTTTTCGTCTGGCAATCATCCTAAATGAGGCATACTTGTTATCTTCTTTAAAAATCTTGCTGTCATGAACTTTAAAATTTAACATGCTAAGTGAGGTCTTTAGAGTCTGAGATGTAGATCATGAAGTTTTTGACATTTCTTTGAACCCTTAATGGTCTGACTTTGGGGTGAAATTACTTGGATGTTCAGTCCTGGGGAAAAAAATTACAGTTGTCTTGAATGTTTTATTTTTTTTTACTTTGTTACTCTCTATTACTGTATTTTCCCAATTTAATACTAAGGGAATTAATGGTGGTCTGTGGATATTTTTATGTAACCCAAATCTGATTTATATTTCCCCTTGACTTTGTCCCTGACCTGTTTTAAGAGCTCCTTAGATAGCAAGGTATTGCTTGCCTGGTTGTGCCTCTTGATTATTGCCATTGCATACTCTGGATCTTATTAGAACAGGTTGTAAATATACCAAGACCACGGGACACAGATTGCACAGTTGGGCCTTTATTTAATTAGATGCTTGAACCAGAAAGCAAAGGAAGTGAATACATATTCACACCTTTTTTTATTTAATTAAACTTCACAAAGAACCTGTTAATGTGGGAATACTTTTGCAAGCCACTGTACATTTTAATGGTTTTAACAGCATTTTAATGTAGCACCACCTACCGCTTGTTTTTACACAGTAGGTGATGCATCTAACAATTTTTCTATGAAATTATCTGTCTGGTCTTAACCATCCACTGGTTCATTCATGTTGGAAATGAATCTTGAGAACTTTGATGTTACAATATTTCGAATGACCTGATTTTATTTCTCTCTATCTTGCAGTGCTCAAGACTGATGATAACATCTCAGATTCAGCCGGATGTTAAGTTAATGTCGCCACATGGAAACCATTTCCTCTTTTGAATATATGAAGACTCTTACATACAACTTTAACTGGACAGAATGCTATTAATGTGTGACCAAAGTCCGGTGATGCCAGGAGGTGGCAGTGGTCCAAATGGAGAAGATCCTGCATTACCGTCAGCCATAGCACAAGGTGACGGTGAAGAGAGGTCTGAGCATCTCAGGGGTGAAGAGAGCGGAGCTTCAGGGGGAGAGGTGGGGCAGGAAGATGAGGACATGACTAGCGGTTCTCATGATCTTTCTTCATCAGCCAATCATAGCCCTGGGAGTGCAATAGGATCCACCTCAGTTTCTACAAAGAGGTACTTGCTTGCTTGCATGTTCTGACCTTTTGGCATCTGTTAATATGTCACATCAGACCTGTGACACAGGCTTTCATCAAAATTCACCACAGCATATGAAAGCAGTGGCTCTGAGTTAAAAGTCAACTTTAAGGTTACAAGTTAATACAAAAGCTGTCTGTCCGCCAAAATGTTGTCTTTATTTTCCTGTTATAGCCTCCAATTTTTACCATTTGTTTTATATTGAACACACCAAAGTAATACCCTTATCTGCAAGTAGTCTGACAGAGCAAATGCATGAATTGATTGACCAGTAGCTTCAGCTAGATTACTATTTATTTAGGGTATGAAAGTGAAAGTCAGTTCATTTGTAATGTTGCTTTTGCATGTTGCCTCACCACAAGTAGAGTGGGTCAAAGTTGAAAATGGCAGTCAATCATTAAACTGGGATTTTAAATTAATACAACATGCAAGCTTTTTCCCAACCTATCTGATTGGATATGTCCTACCTGAATTTACAAAACATGCATATATATAAAAGTAATATTCTGCTAGTCATAAATTATTTTTCGAGGGGATTATGCTGAAATGTAGTGGAAGCATCCAGTTAAAAAAACAAACAAACAAAAAAAACCAGATCAGAATCCTTTTTCTTTGTTTTGCTTTCTGACCACATTGATCATAAACATTATGCTTTTGAACAGGTAATACTTAAAATTTTAGTTCAAGTATTGTTAGTGGAATTTCTATGTGTTTTTTTGTTGTTTTTTTTTACTCTGACCTACAAATCTGTATTTTTTTGGATCTTACTGTGCATTTAGCAGTGAACATGCAGATGGTAGTAGAGGGCAAACCCACCGAGAGGTGATGACCACAGTGGCTGAGATGAAAAAGAGGTTTCCCTCAGACAAACATAACCGCAGCAAAGCCAGCACTGTGGAGGCATTACATTATGCACTCAACTGTGTCAAGCAAGTGCAAGGTAATCTAGCTTACCAAACAAGTCATTTTTAAGATTTTGTTTTTTGTTTTTTCCTAAGCTGTTTGTGTGTTCTCATCTGTAGCCAACAGTGAATACTACAAACTGCTAATGAGAAATGGGCAGGATGAAAGGAGAGATGCCACTGTTTGCACTCTGGAAGAGCTGGAGAGAGTCACTTCTGAGCACACCCTTAAAAACACGGTATGTACACACAAACACACACACATGGATACTCTTCTCGTTGTAAGTGTATGCGTGTATAATACTTTTGTTTGTCTGTGACTTGGTTTGCTTGTGTGCGTGTCTGTCTATGTGCATGCATGTGTCTCTCTCTTTGTCTGTGTGTAGGATTCCTTTGTGGTTGTTTTCTCCCTGTCGAGCGGGCGTGTGCTGTACGCATCGGAGCAGGCTCCCAGCATCATGTGCTGCAAGAGGAAGTTTCTGGAGTCTGCAAAGTTTGTTGAGCTTCTCTTCCACCAAGATGTCAATGTCTTCTACTCACACACGGCACAGCCACATTTGCCACCCTGGAGCAATTCATACAAAGGTGTGATTTTAAGCTTTTGTTTTTGTTTAGTTTGTGAGTGCTTTGATTGCAAGGACTGATTTGTCTTGCCTGTGGTGGTATGTTTTAAAGTAGAAAATGCATTAAAAACAAAGACTTTGTTTAATTGTAACACAAAATGAACCACAACCATTCTTAAGAACTGATACTTAACTGAAGTATCAATAAGGTAACAGTTGGTTAGAGACATGGGGAAGGTAAAAAGAGCATAAACACAAAATTAATGATTGGATGTAGAAAAACGCTGGCAAAATTTCGAAAGATTTTAGGGATTTTAATGAAATGCGAGTCACCCTTTATATGGAGTAAAAGATAGAGTTCGGTTAGTGATGGACAGGCTGCAGCAGGTTTGAAAGGTTTTTCTATGTATGCTCCTATCATTAATGATGAGTAAGTATGGAGCAAAATTCAAATATCAAACCTACTTCCAATTCCTTGAGGTTACTGCAGAGCCACATGATGAAGTCTATTGTTTGCAAATAAGCCAGCAAATGCCCTAAAGATGAAAAATGAATGACTGCCCCCCCCTTTCTCACATGACTAAATCCTATTGAGAGCTTGTGAGCACTTTATAAATGTGATATTTACAGTGAGAGAAGATAATGTAGTTCTTTGACAAGGAGTTTAGAGTCTGTGTGTGTTGCCACTGCTAAAGTTAATCGTGAAAACTGTGAGTTATTGTCAAAGTTTATGGATGGAAGATTTTTGTCTGTGTTTTCTGTAACCTAAAAGCATTCTGATTATTTTGGTCACTGAATCAAAAGGAAAAGGCAAAGATGTTATGGAGTTATTTTACATTACTTATTTGTTGCAGTCATTGTAGCCTAAAAATTCCAGAATATTCAGCTGAGCTGGGAAAACTGTCTCTGCAATGAAGCGAACAGTTATAGACACAAATAGTTACCCAACAACAGTGAGCACACAGATATAGATTCCTCCAAGAAAGACTAGAATAATTTTTAATGTTACACATTTAAACTTTAGAATCAAGTAAAAACACTTTATAAGAATGCAGTTTACATTAACATATTATTGAGGAGGATGATAAGGCTGTGTGACTGAGTTCAGACCCTGCAGTCATAGGCTGCTGCAGTCTGGACCATCTGTTTTGGGTTCACTGTGCATACTAAGGAGCCTGCTAGAACTAGATTGCAGTAGTAAAGGCAAGAAATAACCATGGCCTGTATTAGGAGATGGGGTGCATGTTGAGTCAGTTAAACCCTGATTTTTGAGATGCAACATAGCTAGTAAAGCAAAACTAGTAATCATACCCAGGGCTTTTTTTTTCTTTCAAAATAAGTTGAATATGTAATGGCAGTAGTGAGTTTAGTGTTGTCTTGGCTGAATTTACTTGAGATGTTTAGCTGAAGATGTAATTTCTTCATGCATATGGATATGTCAGGGAGTCTAGCTTAGATTCTCGCTGAAACTGTGGGGCCATCTGTTGGGAATGATGTGTACAGTTGGGTATCATCTGCATAGCAATGGTATGAGAAGGCATGAGAGTGGATGACCAAGCCCAAGGAGGTGGTATATATTGCAAAGAAAATGGGTCCTGGTGTAAAGCCTTGGGACACCCCATTTGAGAGGCAGCGGAGCATGGATGTTTGTCGTTGACGTAAGCAATTTCCCCACTGAGGGACTAATAAAGGTTTCTTCTTCTTAATATTATATAACACTACAGCAATGGTACTCTTATTTTGCAACTGAATAATAAAAAAACCAACTAACCAAACAGCACAACACAAAATGGAAAAAGTTCTCCTACAATGATTATTTTTAATTAAAGGGGGTTGTCATCATTAATCCTACTCCAGAACTCTTTAGTTCCGTTTTAAACCATTTCTTAAACTGAAATGTTTTGATTATTTCACTTATCTCACAGAACCCTACTGCAGGAGGCTAACAAACCTCTCTCTACTCTGCCTCTACAGCTGGAGTTCTGTTCGACAGTGCCCAGGTCAAATCCTTCTTCTGCAGAATCAGGTCAGTGTTTTCCTAACATTCAGAAATACCATCTTCCACAATGTCTGTGTTTTGACTATATTTCACTATTTTGTTTTGGGTTAAAATAGTAATATGTGTTTAATTTGAATATAACAAGACAATTTTTAATTAGGTAAATTGATATAAAAGTAGGATTATGTATAATGCATAATATTGTAGTGTTTAAAAATGTGTTATAGCTGATTTTCACCTGTAATTACAATGAAGCTGAAATTTTTTTTAGGGGCGGTAAGGATCGTGAGGGTGAGATGCGATACAATCCATTTCGAGTCACACCGTACCTGCTGAAGGTGCAGGGAACGGGGAGCACTGGAGAGGAGGAAGAGCCGTGCTGCCTGGCATTGGCTGAGCGCATCATTTCTGGATATGAGGGTACAATGATTAACACTGCGAACTGCACACACCACAAGCCAAGTAAAAAGTATCCACTTTTATGTTTGTGTGAAGATATGCAACTTTTGGAAATGTCTTTACTAACCTAACAATCCAGTTTTATTGACTTTGTACAAATACCTATTTTAACTAAATTCACTCCTCTTGTTTGAATCTGCCATGGACTCTACTGTACAGTATGCAGAGGAATGGAGCCATAAATGTACCTTGGTGTCATGAGTTTTAAATGCTTTCTGTATGCAGCCCCTCGGATTCCCATGGATAAGCGCATTTTCACCACAACACACTCCCCTGGCTGTGTATTCTTGGAAGTTGATGACAGGTCGATACTCAGCGCACATGTGCACAGTCAGAATTTATTTTGTGCTTTGATTAAAAATGACAGTGGACTGACAAAGCTAATTTGGTTCTGACAACCCACAGGGCTGTGCCTTTGCTAGGATACCTTCCTCAGGACCTGATTGGCACATCATTGCTGACTTGCATTCACCCGGAGGACCGTCCTCTTATGCTGTCTATGCACCGGAAAGGTGAGTGTTTGTTTAATATAATATTAGGTTAAAAAAAATTTCAAGTGTAAAAATTGCCATTTAAATTTTTTAGAAAGCAATTAATTTAAATCTTGTATTTAATTGAAATGGAAAAGATGAGCATCAAATATTGGAAGTTTATATTCTGAAAAATAGAAATTATTTTTGTTTGATGTCAGCTTAATGTCTCAGAGTTGTGACTATGGCATGGTTACTACTGTGTTGCAAGACCTCATCTTTTAGCAACACTGTTCAAACTGGCAACTGAGAAGACACATTTTTGTAGTTGTGAAAATTAAATGTCTGCTTGATGTAGAATTTCAGCTAGTCTACAGTACGGGTGTTTTCTTTGTCACATTTTATTTAATATTTAAATTTTTTTCACAATGGGTAACAGGACTGTAATGCAGGCAGGCCAGTTCAGCACCAGGATTCGTGTATTAGAAAGATATGTTATTGTTTTACATGCATTGTGCATTATTACATTGTGGTTTGGAATTGTCTTGCTTAAATGTAGGAAGCCTTCCTTGATGCTCTGATCCCTGAAGGTGCCTTTACAGATGTGCAGGTTATCTAAGCTAAGTGCTAACATTTAGAGATGCCCCTTTATCCTGGAAGTCGCAATCTTCCTGATCTCCTTTTTTACACCATTGTGCCTTCATTTGTACTATTTTCTGTTAAATACATGGTTTAAGCAATCATGAAATCGTTGTTTTCTGTTTGTATTTACATGTTACTGTTTTGAAATAGATTTAGACTGAAAGAAAGTTTCACCTTTCATATCCCCTATTTTTCTCTGTTGTCTTTTCATGCATTACATAGTCTTGAAGTATGCAGGCCAGCCTCCATTTGAGCATTCTCCAGTGCGTCTGCGCTGTCAGAATGGAGACTACATAACTTTGGACACCAGCTGGTCCAGCTTCATTAACCCTTGGAGTCGCAAGGTGGCCTTCATCATCGGACGACACAAAGTCAGAACGTAGGTGGAAAATAAATAAGCCTGTTAGGTGTCTTCGTTGTATTCTGTGAAAGCTATGAGTCTTTTTATTTTTAGAAAAGTTATGTAACTAAATCACTGTGCTGTTGCCATTTTCCGTAGGAGTCCGCTGAATGAGGATGTGTTTGCTGCTCAGATGAAGGATGATGTTCCAGTCACTCATGAGGAAATTAAAGATCTCCAAGCAAAGATCTATAAGCTTTTGCTGCAGGTGAGTATTTCAATGACTTAAGGTATACAAATACACTGGTTACAATGTGTATGTAGACAGTGCAATCCTCTTATTCTCATTAATGCATTGCATTAACATTTCAAACATCTGCATATGTTTAATTTGTTTTAGTCACACATTTATGTGGTTATTTTTTTAGAGTTGATCAAATTTTTGTTGGAATATAATACATTTTAAAATGATAATAAAAGTCAATGGACTCAATTGTAATTTTCCCTATGATTGTTGATTAATACCTAGTCATTGGTGTTCCCTTTCTATTTGTGTTCATTTGAGTTCTCAGTAGCTTCACTTCTTTGTATCTCTTCTCCACAGCCGGTCCACAACAATGGATCCAGTGGGTACGGTAGTTTAGGAAGTAATGGCTCTCATGAGCACTACATCAGTGTCGCCTCCTCAAGCGACAGTAATGGTAACCTGTGGGAGGATTCACACAGAGAGCCGGTATGATATCACAGTAAAACCCACCAGACATGTGCACATTCTCTAACTTTACTGACAAAGTTAAGGACCCTGATAAATTGTTTGTGTGTGTGTATGGACATGCGTGTCTCCTTGCAGATGACCTTGCAGCAGATTTGTGCTGATGTAAACAGAGTGCAAAGGTGGGGCAAGCAGGCATATTTGGATTCCAACCGCAAACCTGCTTATCTTTGCAAACCTACCACAGGTGAAGCAACATACTGAATACAAAACATATAGTAGGGAATGTGTTTTAAGCAGGTAATAAATATTGGCTTAAATGGACCTTTGTTTCTGCAGCACCTCCACCTCCCTTAGCATCCAACCCTCAGGTCAGAGAAAATGAAGATGGCAGAAAGCAAACACACATTCCCTCTTATCAGCAAATCAACTGTGTGGATAATATCATAAGGTGTGTAGTGCTAGCATAACTGCAAAACTAAACTTTTCCATAAACTCAGCCCCAGGCTTTGTGTGCCTATCATGACTTTGTTTGGGATCGTTGTGTTTTTTAGATATTTGGACAGCTGTACAGGTCCAGCACTCAAGCGAAAGAGTGAATCTCATTCTTTGGCCACCTCTTCTTCCTCATCCTCTACCTCAGAAGATGAGAAGCCTGCAGTTGCCACTGACACAGCTCTATCCAGTTCAAATGGTAAAAACAAACACTTATAAAGCAAATGTTTTGTTAAAAAAACAACTTGAGCCACTTATAACTATGTTTCACCTCACTTTCCAGTGGTTGTGTTGGACAGTGAGGTGTCAGTGGGCCCTACAGCTGCAGCTGTTGTCGGGGCCCCTCTAACAGACATCCCCATGTCCTCTAAGGCCATGAGTGTTGTCTCGGTCACTAGCCAGTGTTCATACAGCAGCACCATCGTCCATGTGCCACAGCCTGAGTCAGGTATAAAAACATACTTGCTTCAGTGATCAGATCATTGGAGCTGCTCAGATGCCTTTTTTTACTACTTTTTTGTAGATTTTACATTTTACGTAAGTGGTTATATAGTCAGAACACATATCTCTGGTAACCTATATAGCTAATTTTTGTGCCTTTTCCAAAACTGTACACTTTTTGTTTGCTGTTTTATACAGGAAAGAAAGCTTTGGTGCTCACTTTATTAAAGCATTGCACCCCCCTTTTTTGTTACAGAGGCCACTGCACTGGAGGATGCCCCAATGGGCAGTGAGCCTGCTGATACTGCTACAACTCCTGTCCGTCCAAACCCAGGCCATGCCACAGAGGAGCGAAGGTTTGTAGGTCTCACAAAGGAGGTGCTTTCAGCTCACACCCAGAAGGAGGAACAAGAGTATGTGGATCGCTTCCGCCATCGCATCCTTCAGAGCCCTTACAGGTCCCATCTGCAGCTGGACAAAAGCTCAATGGCTCACTCCCATCACCCAGGTATGTGCATATTTGTGCAGAAAAATGTCTCTTATTTATTTATTTATTTTTTATATATTTGAAATACATACTGAATGCAGCTCTTAGAGGAAATTTTGAGCACCTTTAAATAGACTTATTTTGTGATCTGTGTCTGTCCCATTGCAGGAGACTACCTTCGTCCATTGAGTGCTGGAGGTTTGAATCGCTCTCGAAGAGGAAAGCCCAGACACAAGAGGCCCAAACCACAGGGTTCCTCCGACAGCCATGCTTCCCCATCTGGCCAGCCTTACCATGTTCCTTATTCATCTTGGCCATCATCAGAGTCCTCGCAGCCCCAGGTGGGAGCACCCTACAGTCAAACGTCCCCACTCCAGGTGCCAATATTCCCTGTCATGGGGAAACCTAGCACAGAGCAACTGCCCATACCACAACAGCCACCTGGAGCAACTCCTGTCATGTTGCAACCTCCTGACCAGCTCAGCTACAACTTTAACATTATGCAATCTGGTCAGAGCCAGCCAAGCATGCAATCAGTTCATATGGAGCCCATTCAGAATCTGCAGAATATCCAGAACTTTCCCAATGTGCAGCCAGTGGCCTCAGCCCAGAGCTTTAACCCATATATGGCTCCGGTCATGGCTGTCATCCTGCCCAACTTCCCAACTTTCACTCCAGGCTTCCCGTCTATATACCCACCGCCCATTCCCTCTGTAGTTCCCCAGGCCCCCATCAACATGCCAGGCTACGCACCTTGCAGTGCCTCCTTCCCTCAGTCGCATTTTCAGGCTCAGCCTGGCCTCCACACTCAGACATCCCCTGGCTTTCTCTGCTCACCGAGAGCCAGCTCATCTGTTGGAGAAGAAGAAGAAGCAGCTGAGCCTCGGGCTTTATTCTCCAGCTCTCGCTCAAGTTCTCCTCTGCAGCTTAACCTGCTTCAGGAGGAACTTCCCAAGCCAAGCGAAGGGCAGAGCAGCACTGGACACAACCACTCTGAAGGCCTCCATGAAAAACATGTCAAGGAGGTTAGTTTGTTATTGCTTATCAGCCCTAACCTTGTCTCGCACGCATAGCTGTTTGTTAAAATACTGTATTCATATTATAAGAGGTTGGTTTAGTTTTACCTTGTAAACCTTGTCTTTGGTCAGGTTAATGCCCCTAGTGATTCTGGCAACCAGGATGCCCAGTCAACATCCAGTGAGCTGCTTGACCTGCTGCTGCAAGAGGATGCCAGGTCGGGGACTGGTTCCAATGCTTCAGGATCTGGATCAGGAGAGTCTGGAGGATCACTGGGTTCTGGATCTGGCTCCAATGGAACCTCCACCTCGCACACTGGTAAGAAAGGAAAGAAGCTTGTAAGCTGCACTCATTTAGTTTATACAGTTTGCTTGATATCATTTAATTTTATACCCTGTCCCTACCGCTTGTGAGTTAACTCATTTCCCAGCTGCACTCTAATTCTAAATGCTATTTCTTAATAAAAATTAATAAGCAATTGAATTTAAAATTGTAGCCAAAGGGCAATGCAAGGCACCGGAGCGACATTTACTGGCAGGATGAAAAGTGAGTGATGCAGAGTTCTCCCTGGGTTACAGGCAGCAGCAACAGCAGCAAATACTTTGCCAGCAATGATTCATCAGATACATCACGCAAAGCTCGGAAGAGTCAGGAAGCACCTGCAGAGCACCAACACAGCTTCGACACTCAGGTGGAGAATTCCCTGTGGAGCATGATCCAGCACACACCTGAGCGTGTCATGATGACGTACCAGATCCACACCAGGTATACATACATGCTGCTTATTTACTTCCTGCTCCTCATGTGTAAAAGATTGTGGTGGAAATGCCTGCTTTAATATAAGAAATTGAAGTGTTTTTAAAAAAAACAACATGCTTAAAATTTAAATTGATCTTTGGGTCACCATACTGTATCTTCACAGTTCCCACATCTTTTAACTCTTTGTTATGTAACCTCCTCTTACTTTATCTCAGAGACCAAAGTGAGGTGTTGGCAGAAGACAGAGAGAAGCTTTGTGTACTTCAGCCACTTCAGCCCTGGTTCAGCCAGGAGCAGAGAAAGGAGCTGGCTGAGGTCCATCCTTGGATCCAGCAGCACACTATCCCACAGGAAATAGATACACAGGTACTGCATGGCTCTGGCTATATTCATATTTATCTTTGTATTAACATGAACACGTTAAACATATTTTTGTGTCTCTTAGGGTTGTGTAAGCTGCAACTCCGGTGCAGGCATTGGCTACTCCCCTCACCCACCTGCTCCTGACAGTTCATCACCTGTGGAGAGAGCTCAGCAGGACTCCATCGGACCTGTGGTTGACACTTAAAAAACTCAAAACTGTCACTAAACACCTCACAGTAAACCAGCCTTGTCAGAAACCTCAACAGCCCCTTTAATGCATCTCTTCTGACCAGCCTGGAGGATTGGATCCCTGTTCTTTAGACAAAGGTTTAACACATTTTGTACTGACAACAAAGGGTGGACCAGGCCTTAAAGGAGCAGTGGAGGCGAGAAACGGGCATGTTACTGGCACTTTGTCCCAGTCAGACTAATGTGTCTCTTTACCGGACCAGTGATATTATATCTCTCTTCTTGTTATGTTGAGAAAGTCCCCTGAGGGGTTTTTGTCATTATTTAAGACTCTACAGCCTTTGGCACTATGAGCCACCAGTTGCTCAATAAGTCAAAAGGGACCCTATTTGCTGCCCCACAACATGAGCACTGTGCAAACACCTGTACTACCTGTGTAGTTCGGGTGAGACTGGGTGAGAAGACGAAAGCAGTGAAGGCCCAGTTGGAGTATCAGAACACATGCTGGACTCATCAAATGACATGGTGTACAGACTGTACAGTATATGTACCATAGCTACTCCTTCAGTGAGATGCAGTGGTAACAAAATGTTACTGCTGCGTGGTAGACCTTTTTTTTTTTTTTTTTTTGGTGGTGTGTGTTTTTCTTGACGCCAAGACAAAGACAAATTTGTTGTTCTCTGTTTATAATGATAAGATTTATAGCTTGTAAGCTATTATTGTTATTGAGTTTACTCTTATTCCATAGCCTGGTTTGTTCTTGTCCAGAGCCTCCTTTTTTATGTCATTTTGACTCACGAACAACAGCAATCCAGTTGATCATTTTAAGCTGAAATTGCTGCTTTTTTAAAGTCCAGCCTATTGCTCAAAGCCCAGTGGTAAATCCTTTTCGCACCCAGTATCACGCTTTGTTGTCATCCTGTAATACGTGTAGCCCACTTCTAGTTGTGAAGACACAGCACAGCCCAAGATTTCCACTGATCTCGCATTTTCTCTCAATTTCCTCTCAGACCCTGTCTGTTTGACTGTGTGTGCACTTGTATGAAAGAAAGGAACCGACTTACCTGTTAGCGTTACACGAATGTTGTCACTCTTCCTGTACTGCAGTCGGGTTGCAGGTGAGCAGGTGGGGTTGGACGGTTGTGAGTGTGAATGAGTGTGTGAGCTGCTTCCTTCGATAGACTTGTCTGACAGTGCAAGACAGACCAGGTTTTCTACCGTTTTTAGATATAAAATACATTACAGTACTGTGTATTTTATAGAAAACAAACAAAACAAAGTTCACAAAGTGTGTAAAAAGCCATTTAGTTTGAATTCAGGGACTGCTTATCTGTGACACAAAGGAATGATTAAATGACCTAAGACATCAAATGTTTTTCTTGTGATTTTTCTTTTAAGCACAAAACAGCTGAACGAAAATATTCCTTCGCAAAGTTGTACAACTGACCCATTCACTGATGCTACCAGTAGTTGGACTCAACACAATAGGTACTCAAAGTCACTACATCATCGTTTTGAATAGTATGGATGCCATGGCGAGTTTTAAAAGTATTGTTGTTTTTGTTTATACAGTATCTCTACATTTCATTTTATAGGTGTGTTATAGGTAATGTTATTAGCTGCATGATTTAGTACCACAACACCTAGTTACATTCAGATGATGCATAACAGAATGGACTTTGAAATAGCTACATTAATGCAACGGTTCCGACACTAGGGGGCGCTTATGACTAGGAAAACCATGAGGGCTAAAAAAAGATGCTAAAACATCAGAATAGCAACAGAATCATGAAAGCAAGATTTATTCATTAACAAAAATCATATATATGAAGTTTAATTTTGGCGGACCACTGCTTCACATTTGTGGTCCTTGTATTTTATATACTTTTCTTTGCCACATCATGAGAAACTTGACAAGAACGTACATTCAGCAACCTGATAGTATCTGGTGTGAAAATAAAGCCTGTTACCAAACATTTTCCTGTGTACATTAAGTTCATTAATAATTGACTTTATTGTGTGATATTAAGATCGTTGACCAAAGCAGATTTTAACAAGTATAATAAAAGATCCTTACGATCTGTTTGAAAGAATGGAAAAATCTGATAGTACATGGAAAAGCATAAACTGCCTCAGTGGTGTACAGTTACAGTCTACAGGAATCCTACACAGCAACACTTCAGTCCAGCCCACATGGGATGCTGATGTAAAAAAACAAATGAAGAAGCAAGAACAAATGGAAGCGTTATTTAGAAAGAGAAGCATTGTTTTAAGCTGGAGTAACATCATCCATATAAGCTGGATCACAATTAAGTAAGTTCTCTTTAGCTACAAGGTTCTCCATAAAGCAGTCAAGGCTTGCTGTGCTATGCACAGTGGGTTCTGTCTGGGCTTGATAATCTCATCGAGTACAATAAAAGCAAACTATAACTTTTCCTTGTATGTGTAACACTAACAACATGACAACACAATGCATTTTATCACAAAGCATTTTTGCAACATTGGCTTCCTTACTGTCACGTCTCTCCTTCCAGGACAGAAGGTAGTGGCGATGTGTTTATTTTGGAGTGCAGCCTCTGGACCAGCCAGTGACTCAGATTTCACTTCTGTCTCATTTTCTCACTTGGAAAACTTCTGCATTTCTGCAAGACAAACCAAGGCTCAGTCTGAAGAAAAAAATGGTAATTCAAGGAAGCTGATTTTGCAAGCGTGTGCATACCTTTGTCAAGATCAATGACTTTGGGTTGAGTGTTGACGTGGACTTTTTCTTTTAGCAGGTTGTTCTTGTAGTCTAAACACAGGGAAAAGTCAACATTTTACACCCACTGAAAAGGAAAGCCAAAATGCCTTTACGCTCCACTATTTCTACTGTTACAAAAGTGGTGAATTCTCCTACAACCCTTATCAGGCATGTCTAATAGCTACACTTTATCAGTTGGAGCCATTTAAGACATTGATAATAATGAAGTTCATGCACCATCCAAAGACTCTGCACTGCCATTGCAATGCTAGAGGGAAAACACACAAATAACTCACCAAATCTTCTTTCCTCTCGACTGCACACACCCAGCTCACTTACATCCATCTCATACTCATCTAAGCTGCTGCAAACTCTGCCGGACCTGTTGCAGTGAAACATCCCATCATATGTTTGCTGCAGGAATAAACCTGAAACTATGTGTGTGTTTGTGTGCTCTTAGTGCTCACCTCATGGACGCCTGAGGGTAAAATTCTGAAAGGATGAAGAAAAGAACGTTTGATGAAACTAGGTTATTTAGGGTGAGTCTGAAAAAAAATCTGAGAGAAAGTGCACTTCAGACCTTTGGCTCGAAATCGTCGTGTGAGGAGGATGATGATGGGGACTAAAAATGCTAGGAGAAGGAAGGAGGTGAGGATGTAGCCAAGGGGCAGGAGAAAGTAGTGTCTTTGGTCTGGCAGGACAACGGTGATGACTCGCGGTGATTCAGCCTTCGTGGCATCTGAATGGTAAAAAAGTCCCAAAAGTCACCACTTTGATCCCTTTTTTCTTCATCTTTTCTCTCACAAACAAATCAGTGTGTTATCTTTAAGTTTATATGAGTAACTGGGAGCACTTAGAGAGCACAGATCTTCGCCAAACCATTGTAAAAAAATATTGCCATTGATTGTGTACATTATTTTTTAATGAAAAGCTCTAAAGGTAAAACAATATCCCTATCTCCCCATAGCAAGGGATCTTTAAAAAAAATCCTGGCTCCACCCTGATCACCCCCAAAATGTAATCAATTGTTCCATATTCCCTGCGATGGACTGGTGACCTGTCCAGGGTGTACCCTGCCTTCACCTGAAACACTGCTGGGATAGGCTCCAGC
>JBAMHW010000003.1:28889795-28931834 GCA_037177495.1 Rhadinocentrus ornatus
CAAGTGCCCCCCCCCCCCCCCCCCCCCCCCCGGCTATTAGTGTGTTTTTCACTCCAACACACTAATATCCAGCCATGGTTTTAAATGATCAGAAGTAGGAAAAGGGGTTAAACGCAACACAGCTACACCTGTTATCTGGCAGAATTTAACCTCTGACTTGTGTGTATTTGTCTTTGTGCCCCTTGCTATATACATCTGTGGCAGGAGTCTGAGGTTGTGTGTTATTCAGATATAGCAGATTGCTGACTTAAATAGAATTTAATTAATCCAGATTAAGTGTGTTTAATTGGGTGTATTGTTGAATTTCTACAATATGAAGTCTCTAAATAATGTTAGGAATGAAGTGTTTTATAACTTTAAATGAAATGAAGGGAGGGTTCAGCATTGCAATATTAGTTGCAGTTAATTGCTGAGACAAATGGACCTTGCTAGAAAAAAGCCGTAAGAGGTCCAATGCTCAGGTTTTCTTCAACCTGTATATATATAAGTGATATTTTTTTCTGACAGAGGGGACCACCTGGTGTTGCTGCAACTAAAGTAGATGTAGCTTTCACTGTGCTTCATTTCTGTTGCAGCAGGAGGGATTGCTTAACTAAAACAGTATCACTGACTTATTACAAAGACTTTTATTTCCACTGTAACTTACTTAATGTTGATTAAGTGGAAGAAAATGCATTAATTTTAGCTGTAGTTTTTTTTTCTCCAATATCTCACTCTGTAGACATTTGCTTTATTATAATACGTCCAAGTATCTTTCATCCATATATGCCAAATTTGTGTAACATTTGTGGAAGTTTTCTTCTCTTGAATTGCTTTTTGATGCAAGATTTAGAGAACATCTGAGGTTTGAAGGCAACCCTGTTTTTCTTTAGACAGATCAGAGCCAACATCCCTGAGATTTAATGGTGTAAGACATTTGGACATTTGTTAGAACAGAGGACACATGACACTTTCTCAAAAAGGTGATTAATACAGGGGAGATGGAAAGTCGTGTTCACAGAGTTGGACAGCAGAGAACAGGCCGGTTTCCACTGGACTTGTTTACAAGGAGTTTCCAGCAGGCAGACCTGGCCTTCTTCTGTAGCTTTAATAGAGCTGTACGCAGACTCTCCAGAGCTGTGCTCACCTTGTAAACATCTCTGCCTAACTAGCTGAGGAGAGGAGGGGAGAAACCTTCTTTTAGATTCCAACAACGTGGAATGTGGCTAAATATCTTGCTCTGAAGACCAGACGTGTAAATCACACCGGATGAATAAATGGGAATGTTGTTTGTAGTCAGAACGCTTGTTTGTATTTAGTGTCTGTTTATTTTAATAATGGGATACGTCCAGCTTTAATTTATTTTAGTTTGTGCTCAGCAGTCATCCTGTTTTTGGGAACAGAGCGCAGAGTACATCCAAATAGCTGTTACTTTGGACAGTATGGACATTCTTTCCTCTTGGCTGGCATGTCCAGTGCGTAGGAAACGACAGGAATTCACACAAACTTGTGTTTTGTGTTTTTTGGACTAAACTTATCCCTTAAGTGTGTGTGTGTGTATTTCAACTGAAATATAATACCAAATCAACTCCCAAATTTGAAATCAGCCTGTGTCAAGCATTTTTACTACAATTACTTATTGATTGTCTTCTAAATTTTCTGAAAGCCTTCGTCTTCTGTTTCAGTTCACGTTCAAAGTGCGAACGATGGGCTCTCTTTCACTGGCCTGGGTGGGAGATGGATCAGGGGTGAGTTTCTTAGTGTGTACAAATAGAAAAGAAGGTGCATTAACAAGTGAAACCCACTGCTTTGTAACTTTAAGCAATTTTCTTCGCAGGTGCTGCTGGTGCTGACGACATTTCAAGTGCCGCTGTTCATGATTCGCTTCGGCCAGTCTAACCTCTACAGGAGGTGAGGGACGCTTCCATGATTGGAAAAGGATTAGTGAGGGTTTTTAATGTTAACCGCAAGCTTTTCTGTGTGTCAGTGAAGACTATGGGAAGACGTTCAAAGATGTGACTCATCTGATCAACCACACGTTCATCCAGACGGAGTTTGGCATCGCCATTAGTCCGGACCACTCGGGAAAGGTGAGCCTTTCGGCGAAGCCAAAGCAGTTAAAGATGCAGTGTGTATTTTTGTTATGTCTCCTGATGATCAGCTGTAGGTTACCGTGCACTTCACTGCAGCATTCATTACTTATATTTTTCTTTAAGTAAGTCTACTCTTAATTCTCTCAATTGTTTGAACTTATACATGAGACATTAGTAGAAAATTCATATTTAAATTAGGATTTTTATGAATTCCCTCATCACAGATCCAAAAATGGTTATATGGTTTTGATTTAAAGATTAAAATCAAATATATAAAAGCAGCAAATTCTCATATACTTGTGAAGCTGGACTGTTTCGGTTTGAATAGTTTATATATAATATATTTTTTTATTTTTATGTCTGTTGACTCATTTCCTGACTGATGGTGTCAACTCTGCACTGTGTTTTAATTTCAGGTGATCCTGACAGGTGATGTGTCAGACGTCGGTGGATTTCGACTGTTCCGCTCGCAGGACTTTGGCTTGACGTTTATGCCAACCGACCTGCCGTTTGAGCCCCTAATTCAGATGTTGTACAACCCGGGAGACTCCACCACGCTTGTGACGCTCAGTATAATGGTAGCAGCGTTCAGTCTGCCAGGAATGTTGAGTTTTAGTAAAGATTAAAGGGGTTTTACCTGCCTCTCTTTAATAAATGTTGAATTAGTCCAAATACACCGTTTAATCAGTGAATAGTCATTCCTGATCTAAATTCTTTTAATAAATAAGATTTTTTTCTTTGTAGTTGGAGCTTTGGCTGTCTCAGGACTTTGGCGCCACCTGGAAAAAGATCCATGACAGTGTGTGTTTGGTTAGATGGTGAGAACGTCCACCCACATATTCAGATTTAAATTGAATCATAAATACACAGACATTACAGGTGAAGAGGTTGAGATTTTAATGACCCAGATGATTTGATAGATCCCTGATCAGGCATATTGTGAACATAAAACACCCTGGAGCATCTGGTAACGGGACATTAGTAGTAGATCCTGTTTTGATTGCTTTTTGTTTTTTCAGTGTACAGACACATTTAAAAATAAGATTCTTTAATAGATCATTATAAATAGAAATATAACTCATCGAAGAAGGCTCATATGGCTTATTTACAGAAGAATAACTGCAAACCCATGTAAAGTAAACCAGTACCTTATAAGTAAATGATTATCATGGTCATTAACACATAGAGTGCAGGACTTCCTCAGGTTGTAATTAGGCTTTCATTAGAACCTCTTCATTTGATCCCTACATATCAAATTAATGAAAATATACATAATGTAATCAGGATTAGTGTAGATGAATCTGGAGGCTGTTTTGTGTGTTCTGCCATCTTGCTGCCTACATGGGCAGCGTCATGGATATCTGGACTCACAACGCTAGACATTGGTCCACAGCTACTGATGAGGATGTTTTATCTAAAAATCTCAAAGTTATTATGTTTTTCATCTTCGTTAGACATTTTGTTAGTTCTGAAAACAATGATTCACCTGTCAGAAATTGCTTTTAAAATGCAAATCTCATCAAAATAATTGATCAAAAGTTGGTAAAGAATTAGTTTCAAACTTTTTTAAAGGCTGTTAATTTTCTAGTTAGTGAAATATTTGCAAAGTTTTGTTATAAAGACCGTGTACATGATCTGTTTGTGTTAATGACTGAATCATTTTTTCTTCTAGTTACGACGTTAACGATGAGAAGATTAACTAACGTCACATTTTACAATATCTCCTAAATGAGATATTAACTCTCAGCAACACATCTCCTTGTCTCTTAATCTGTTAACATCAGCTAGCATAAGAAACGTTTCCCGTTGTGTCGTATTCAGCTGGACAGCAACATGGATATGTACAATTTAGTGTAAGATTGACTACTGTTCACCAGAACAAGAGTATAAAGTTAAAGTAAGTATAAAAGTAGTAATAAAATGCAAACATCTGGCTCGACACTGTTGTGAGGAAACAATATCTTGGGGATTCAGCCACACCGGAAGCCAGCCCACCCATGAGCACATAGGGCTCCACCACAGAAACCACCCAGGCCAGGGCAGGCCGGGGTCCACACCACAGCCACAGGGCTGCAGTGCAGGACCCCCAGCCACCCAGAGAAGGGCAGTCACCATGGCAACAACCCGCAGACAGAGCAGCTAGAGCCACTGGTGTGAAGGATCCCCAGGAGGAAAACACTGGAGTTAAACAGTAAAACACAAAAATAAATAAACTTAGAAACAATAAGAACTTATAAGAGTGACAAGAATTAAAATACCGATAAAGGAGTTCAGGGAAAAAATAAAATAAAATGACATAACATTAAATAAATTAGTTTATAAAAACTACTTGGGTAAAAAAAAAAAAACAATTAGGGGAGTATATGATTAAATAAGCAAAATACTAAACAATAGCAAATAAAATTCAGCTAGACTTAACAGAAGGTCTCGAGCCTGTTTTTAAAACATCAACAGTCTCTGCAGCCCTGAGGTTCTCTGGCAGTCGAAGCTCGTAGTGGTGGAACGAGGCCTCTTGGTTCTGACTTTGGGAACAATTAAAATGCCAGTACCAAAAGACCTCAGGGTCCGCGAGGGTTCATAATCTAAAAGCAGGTCTGATAAATAAGAAGGCGCAAGACCATTAAGACATTTATAAATCACTTTAAGAACCTTGAAATCAATCCTGGAACGCACAGGGAGCCACTGCAGCGACTTTAAAACTGGTGTAATGTGTTCCTGCCCTCTGGTCCTCGTCAGAACACATGCTGCAGAGTTCTGGAGTAATTACAGGTTAGAGACAGACTTTTTGGGTAGACCAGGGAGCAGGGCATTACAATAATCTAGTCTACTAGAAATAAAAGCATGAATCAGCACCTCGGTGCTGGCAAGAGAGAAAAAAGGGCGGACTCTGGCGATGTTTTTAAGATGATAAAATCCTGTCTTTGTGACATTTCTAACGTGTGGAATAAAATCAAGCTCAGAGTCAAAAAGGAAACCCAGACTTCTTACACACTGAGAATATTTAAAGTTTTGTAATTTTCATAAAATGATCCCTCTCTTGTGTTCAGGACCGATAAATAAAACTTCTGTTTTGTCCTGATTGAGCTGAAGGAAGTTCTCTGCCATCCATGACTTAGTGTCTAAAATACAGTTTAAAAGAGTTTTAACTGGCTTCAGGTCATCAGGAGACATTGCAATTCAAAGCTGCGTATCATCAGCACTTTGGAATTAAATAAAAATACAAGATCAAAAATATTAAAATGGATTTAATATTACTACTATTATAATACCATAATGGCTAAAGTTATTAGTATTTAGAATATTGCTGAAAACATGCTCTTTCAGTGCCTACCCTGCTCTGAGCAGCAAAAGGTCCCATGTTGACTTTCAGTCTCATTAGCGATGCTTGTGGTATTTAGACCTCCTTTCTCTCCTCTAACCCCGAACTCCCTCAGCTGATTTTACTCGCTGCATGTTTGAATCACAATTGATGGCGTCTTCTTGGACCAGTGACACTGAGGTGCTCGTAACTGCCTCAAAATGGGGCCCCATCACATCATGAGGCCCTACACACAGAGCTTGCACCGCGTTAAGGAGAGGTAGTCCTGCCTAGGCGGCAGCTGTGTTCCAGCTGTTTGACTTCAACACAAAGTTCGTTTTTTGTTACGTTAAAAATGATGTGGGATGAAGTGAAAAGAAACTTTAGCATTTAGAGTATAAACTTTAGGTGAAAGTCATACTTTGTGTTATGTGTATGGATGAATCACTGTAAGCTGGCTGTCATTCCACATTTCCACACAGTTTACATTCTCCTCTTTTCTTTCTAAATGAGGAATGTTTTTCTTGTTTCGTACATTGTTGTTTTTCCAGCTGTCTCCCTCAACATGGATCAGATCACTCTCCTGACTCTGCTTTTATTTGAGCTCCGAGTTCACATGAGGTTGCACAGTGTTGTAGCTCTGTGTGACCACTGCAGTCAGTTTTAGGCCTCAGCCTAACCTGGGCTGAGGTTACTGTCAGACTGAATCACAAGTCAGCAGCTGCTGTGTGTTTGTGTGTGCGTGTGCAGCCTGAAAGCTGTCACCCCCTCTAGCAGTGAACAAAACCAACGTGAGCTTGGAGTGCAGCCAGAGGTTAACGTGCACCTTGCTCGCAAAGCACTGTGATGAAACCAGAACCGTAATCTGTTATTTCGACAAATTAGATTTGATGTCAGGAAACATTCAAATGTTTAAAAATGTGAGAATTATCTCCTCAGTCCTCACTATGTCTTCAATTTGCAGGGGTCCAAAGAACAGCATCTTTTTCACAACCAACAACAATGGATCCTGCAGTAAGTGAACATGATAAAAATCATCTATATATTAATAGAAACTTTAAATTAAGTTGTGGCATTTTCTTTTTCCTGTCAGATGACAAAGGAATGTTAGAATTGAGGAAGACAGTCGACTACGGCAGAAGTTTCCACACCATTGCAACCAGAGTTTACTCCTTTGTACTGGGAGGAAAATATGTCTTTGCTTCCATCATGACCGGAGCGGTATGTGTGTGTGTGTGTGAGAACTGTACGTGCATACTTGTTGAATTTTTGTATCTTTAAAAAGACTATGGGAAGGTTAGTTCAGGTTCAGGCAAATGGGGGGAAAATAGGTATCTAGAAAGAACCATTAAATGCATAAATTAGAATTGAATAGACCACTGGAATATAACAAATTTGCCAAGAAGGGGCAGACAATACAACAAAAAGGACCTTGTCAGAGAGGTAATAAAGATGAGCTGCACAACACGGATTAGAGTGTCTACCATGAGACCACCTGAAGCTGTATGCTTCATATTGATAGGCTTCGTGGAAAAGTGCCCTCACAAAATCCGCTGCTTAAAGGGGAAAAATGAGAAAGAAACTGGGAGGCTCTTTAAGAATGTGGAAATTAGAATTAAACATGGTTTGTGGTACAAACCCAACATCTCTCTTAATCCTGAGGATCACCCCCACTATGAAGTATGCCGGTTGCAGCATCATACTGTGGGGATGTTTTTCATCAGGAAATTGAACTAATAATGAAAAACTTTAATGATACTGGAGCTAAAGTTCACTATTCAGAATGACAATGACCTAAAACATGATGCTAAAACAATACCGGAGTGGTTTCAGTGGAAATATTTAAGTGTTTTGGAATGGCCGAGTGAAAGCTCCAGACCTTAATCTGACTGAGAATCTGTGGAATGACTTAAAGATTGTTGCACACCAGAGGAACCCATTTGGCTTGACGGAACTGGAGACTGGAGCAGTTCTGTCTTTAGGAGTGGGCAAAGAGCCCACCGGCTAGATGAGCCAGACTAATAGAGACTTACCCCAAGAGACTTGCAAATGTAATTGCTCAAAAGATTTTGGATTCTTCATGCACACCTTTTTTTCTCATTTCCTTTGGGTTTCACAATTAAAGTCTTTGTGGTAAAATAAAAACATTATTTACAGAGTCTAAGGCAACAAAATAAGAAGAAAGTGTGGATACTTTGGCAAGGCACTGCAATAGTTTGCTCATTGTGAACAGCCTAGTTTAGCATGACTGGACTAGTGACTAGAGAGCTGATGAAGACATTTTTAACCACTAAATAGCTTCCACCTCCCCCTTTAAAAACAAAACAAGCTTATAAAACAACACGTCCAGTCATTTTTTTTCAACTTTGGTTTCATCTATGTGACGGTGCAGCCGAAAAAAAGAATCTTGTTACAAAGTCTACGTGTTGGAATGATACTAAAGGAGAATTTACTATAAATAAATTTGAGTAAACGTAAATGTTTGCAACATTACAAACTGCAAAGTCTTATGTGTTTTATCTCACTGACCAAAGCTGGTGTTACTTTAAAAAACTTGACATAAAACATCTAAATTAGGTTCAATTTACTTTGAGCATACCATAGACTGTGCACACAAGAATCTGGATAAAATAGCTACATTTTAACTGTTTTATTTCTTTCTTTCATTAACTTTAATTTAACCAGGGAAAAAAAAGACTTTTTGAGATTAAAAATCCCTTTTACCAGAGTAAACCCTAACCCAGCAGCAGCACAAAGAACAAGTGAAATTATAACTACGGTTTATACAACAATTGTTATAACACATACATTAAGCATGAACTAAAACAAAATCAAACCTAAATAAAATACCAAGATGAGCTCTTAAAAGAACATGTTAAAGCATCCAAACCCTAAATCTCTATTTAGAGTTATGTATTACTTTGCTAATTCACATTTTGTGTCTTTGTGTCAAGTCTGTAACTTTTTCTTGTTTGAAATGAGCTTTTTGGCTATTGACATCTTTGGGTTTTGCCAGAACCGTGAGAATCATAGAGGCTACACACTCCCTGTGGATTACTGCTTGTCCATCATAATGCCCACCCGTCCTAAGCATAGCTGCTCTACCGTCTGTTTTACTCTAAATAGAACAATGAATCACAAATTGACATCATGCTCTATTTATTAAGACTAACCCCTAACCCTTAAAAACCGAGCCCACATGTCAAGTGAGAATCTGAGTTATTTTCCCAAACATTTTCTCACAGACAGATTGAATTTTGCAACCACTAGATTAGCTCCCTGACAGTCTCTAGATTTAATGGAGGTTTAGGAAACTTAGGCACTGGCTTACCTCCTTGTTTTCATACTCAAGCAACCAGTGTGACACTGAAACCTCACGATTTGTTAGTTTGAAGTTTGATAAATTGCATAAAATAGTTCAGCATGTCCAAACAAGTATACTGCTCACGTTTGTGTTTGTGTGTGTATGTGTGTTAGGGTTCAGAGCGTATGATCCATGTCTCAGTGGATGGAGGTGAGAACTGGAACATGGCACAGCTTCCTACAGTCAACCACCAGCAGTTTTACTCCATCCTCGCAGCCAATCGGGACATGATCTTCATGCACGTGGATGATCCTGGAGGTCAGTTTTATTAACTGTTAGTGATGACTGAGGAGAGATCAAATAACAGTTTGGATAGTGGAACCACAGTACTATTGAGCAACCATCTTGCAAGCTGCAGTGGATTTGTCTGTGGGGATCCATCAATCTGTAAGAATTAAATCCAAATGCCTTTGGCGTGTGTGTGTACTGTGTGGAGCAGACTCTGGAGTTGGAACCATCTACGTGTCAGATGACAGAGGAACTGTCTTCTCCAAGTCTCTGCAGCGTCATCTTTACTCAATCACAGGAAGCGACACAGACTTCACCGCCATTGCTGCACTCAGGGGCGTCTACATGACAAGTATCCTCGCAGAAGGTGGGTAAACAAACCTCAGTATCTAACTAGTGTAGTTTTCATTAGGAATTCTGCCAAATACAGCAATACCTCGAGATACGAGTTTAATTCGTTCCGTGACCTTGCTCGCATCTCAATTTGCTCGTATCTCAAAGCAATTTTTCCCCATTTAAATTAATTGAAATCCCATTAATCCGCTCCAGCTCGCAAAATTCCACTCCAGTTGTTTTGTTTGTGTTTTGAATAGGAAAAATGTACAGTACCTGTATTTATAAATGACAAATATTGTATAAAAACATACAGTAATAAAAGAGAATGTTAAAAAATAAACTGGTTTTACTATAAAGTGTATTATTTACCTTGGAGATCTGACGACTTGAGCTAACGGAAGATGCGCACGGAGGTTGAGGGAGGAGTTAACAGGCGGAGGAGTTAGGAGGAATAGGAGAGGAAGGAAGCTGAGTACACGTTGTTGTTGGTCTTTGTTCGGCGGTGTCGGCTCGGATGTTCGTATCTCAATGATTTGTTCGTATCTAAAGGCAACAATTTGGTCATATCACAGCTCGTATGTCAAAGAATTTGCATGTCACACACTCGTATTTCGAGGTATCACTCTACATCATAATTTAACTTAATATTACACACAATTTCTAGATGTCATGTCAGCTAAAAACTGAGGAGTAACTCCCACCTTCTTTCATAGAACACCATGGTTGGAATCTAATAATGAACATATAATCTCATGTGTTTTTGTAAGGTAGAGACTACTTGTTACTTTAATGTCAAACACAGATACATTCCCCCCTTTTTTTTTTGGTGTATGTCTTTAATAAAACTCAAACAATGAAGAAAGATTCTGCACCGAAAGCTACAAATTCAACAAAAATGTTAAATTCACATATTTCACGTGTGTATATTTAGGATTTAGGACTATTTCAGCGTCTTATTAAACTGCCTCATGTCTTTTCTCCTTTTCTTTCATTCTTGATGTTTATAGTGTTTTAAGTTTTGCGTTGTGCTTTTTTGATGTTTGTGAAATTTATTCCCAGTTTGTTGTGTACATGTTGCTATACACCTTGATGTTCTCGGCTACTGTCAAGACACTTGGAGATTTTTAAAAACTTTTATCCACTGGTTTAATAAAAGTTCAGCCAAGTTAAATAATATAAAATAAAATATTTATATAAATGAATAAAATGGATATCTAAATATCATATCAGATAAATGTATAAATAAAAACACAATAAAATAGTTGCATCAATGAACACACAAAAAAACTGTATAAATAAATTATCATATTTAAATAAATTGTTTCATAACATAAGAAAAATGGATTTTAAAGCTACAGTTAAAGTTGTCATTATTATAATTATTCTTTGATCAAATGTCCTCTATGACTAGATAAAGTACTTTTAAATACAGGAAGTAAGTAATGATCAAAATCTAACCTTTTTTTCTTCCATGAATACATAAAAAAAATTCAGTAGTAATCATACTTAGATATTGACATGAGGTAAACAGTTTTTAAACATTAAAGGTTTTGTGTAATTAAAAAGACCAGATGGCAAACGGCGAGTTTAGTTGGGATGTTTTGAATAGACAATTATATATTTTTTGAAAAAGTTTTTTTCTGCATTGACCATTATTTTCTTAAAATTCTGATGTATGTTCTTGGAAGCTCTAGATTGTCAACTGTGCTCCTTTCTCAGATGGTGCAGTGGAGACAGTGATCACATATGACCAAGGAGCCAACTGGCAGACACTTCGCAGACCACAGAACAGCCACTGTAACACTGACACCTACACCAACAGACCTAATAGAGTAAGACACTTAGATGTTAATATTTATTCTTGAATAATATTTCTTTTTATTCAGCCTGTTTTTGTGTGTGAAACCATAACATCTGTAAATATGAGCTTATCTGTTATCGTTATGGTCATTACAGTGCAGACTTCACATCCATGCTTCCTACGGCACCACCATGAGGATGAACATCCCCATGCTACCGCTCTCACAACCTAATGCTGTGGGCCTCATCCTGGCTCACGG
Organism: Rhadinocentrus ornatus; assembly: GCA_037177495.1. Taxonomy (NCBI): domain Eukaryota; kingdom Metazoa; phylum Chordata; class Actinopteri; order Atheriniformes; family Melanotaeniidae; genus Rhadinocentrus; species Rhadinocentrus ornatus. Next base: position 28,901,154 of record JBAMHW010000003.1, read on the forward strand.
TGAATCACAAAGATCTTCCAGCACAAGCATTTTGTTGAACATTTATTGACATTTTCTGAATGTTTGTTGACACGATTTCCCTCCCTCTCTTAGGCAGCGTTGGAGATGCAGAGTCTGTTCTCTCCCCTGACGTGTACGTTTCTGATGATGGAGGCTACTCGTGGTCGCTGGCCCTCAGGGGGCCCCATCACTATGCCATCCTGGACTCTGGAGGCCTGCTGGTTGCTGTGGAACACACCAATTTACCCATCAACCAGATAAAGTGAGACTGCTAATAGGAGAATGTATTTTATAATGAGACGTGGGCCTTTTCCTATATAATGTCTCGACTCTCCACAGGTTCTCCACAGATGAAGGGCAGTGCTGGCATACGTATAATTTCACCAATGACCCGCTTCACTTCAGCGGCATGGACAGTGAGCCTGGCTCTCGCTCCATGAACGTCAGCCTGTGGGGCTACAGAAATGATTTTAGTAAATGGGTGGTGATCACTATAGACTTCAGGAAGCCCCTCACCAGAGTCTGTGAGTATGTGGGACAACATGGATGATGTCAGTGTTAGTGCATTTGCTTTTACTCAGGGAATGCATTCTTGTGCAGGCGGGGATAGGGATTATGAAGAGTGGCTGGCTCACTCTTCAGACCCCAGTGGATCTAATGACGGCTGTGTGCTGGGCTATAAAGAGACCTTCTTACGTCTGAGGAAAGGTTCGGTCTGCTGGAATGGGAGGGACTTTGCAGTCACTAAAAAGCTGTCCCCCTGTCCATGTACACTGGCTGACTACCACTGGTATGTCCTTCTTCCTTACTTTTTCTAGTAGATTTTTTTTCTTGAGACTACATTTATCTGCATTTCTTTTTTCTGATGGGTTTTACTTTTAAAATCACATTTTCACCATGTGGAGTTTCACAATCCCACAGACAATAAAGTCATTTTCCTGGCTAGATACTTGTTTTCAATAAGAATGTGTGAACAAATTTCTAATAATGGTAAGTATATCAACATTTTAAAGAAGCACTACTGAACTTTGGCAGATTTTCTCAGTAAATCGCCCCTTTTGACGGCTAATTCGGCATCCATCTCGCATCCTACCTGTACCGTGAGCTCTCTCCACCCAGTGAAAGTCCATTTAATGTCTTGTCTCTTGTTCTGTATCTGTCTCTCATTCTTTTCCTCTCCTCCTTCGATATTGTCCTGTTGTGTTTCTCTGATTAATTAGCCACAGTGCGGATTCAAAATGGCCAGGTGTTGCTATCCAGTTGGTAGCATGTAACGTGGCACATAAAGCGAAACTTGGCTGTAACAATGCACAGTGTCCTGAAAGTGTGGTTTCTCATTCATGGGGCGATGTTGGGCATCGACAACACCAGGAATGTCAGTGTCATCATCAAAACGAGCCAGAAATGTATTTTGTAATGTCATAAAGTTACAAAGTGCTATGTTGACAGTTTTTCCTTTTATTACTAAGCTCCTAAAAACAAGGAAATTTAAAGAAACAAACCTTTAACATCCTTTGGCTGGGCATTATATTTAAATTTTTTGTATTCATACCTCACTCTGTCTTGCAGTGACTTTGGGTATTACCGGCCAGAGAACCGCTCCGAGTGTGTGGTCCAGGAGGAGATGAGGAGGAGTTTAAACAAAACTTTGGAGTTTTGTTTAAATGGGACCATTGAACAGCTGCAGACCAGTGGGTGAGGATGTTTGTTCACAAATCAAATCAAACTTTATTTATAAAGCACTTTTTATGCCAAAGGCGACACAAAGTGCTTTACAATTCATGCATATTAAAATAAAACAAGCCTACACACCAAAATAGATAACATAACGATTCAAAAACACACTCATCATAGTCTCTTTCACACATGGTCGCACACACATACACATGCATACACACACAAACAAAGCAGCTGCTGACCCCCCTACCACTTTCTGCACAAACATGAATCCCTAATTTCTGTCTCTAAACTGAATGTAGGTATAAAATACTAAAATAATTAAACATCTGGGTTGATGCTGCTATGAGGAAATAACATCTTGGGGATCCGTCCACACCAGGAGCCAGTCCACCCATGTCCTCAGAGGCCGCCGTCAGTAGGAACCACCCAGATCAGGGCAGGCTGGGGTCCACACCTCAGCCGTAAGTCTGCAGTGCAGGACCCTAAGCCACCCAGACAAGGGTGATCACTGCAACAACCCCCAGGCCGAGCGTGGAGGATCCCCACGAGGAAAACACTAGAGTTAAAACAAAGAATAAAAAACAATAAAAACAACCAAAAGCAGCAATGATAAAAATACACATAAAGGAATAAAATTGAAAAAAATTAAAATAAACTAATAAAATTTAGTTAAAAGCTAAGTTAAAAAGTAGGTCTTGAGCCAAGTCTATCATGAGATATAAGGTACATGCATGTTCTAAGATGAATTTTACCTGTTGTCCAGAACCTAATACACAAAATACCTGACTTGTGAGGACAGTAATTTCACACACTTTCCATCCTCTTCTAAAACACACCCTGTAGGTCTGTTTCTGAGTAACAAAGCAAAAAGCTGCTTAACCATTTTCATAAACTGATATCTGGCAGCTTTTCAAGCACAAATGTCCATGATATAAGTTTTTCTAACAGGTCATCTGCGCATCTCTTGTGTCTTTAATATATATATTTAGTGACATGAATCCTTTCTTTAATCTGCAAGCTGTGTTTTTCTCTCACCCACTTTGTTTGTCTGTCTGTCCTCATATTTAAGCTACCGGAAGATCCCAGGAAACCAGTGTGAAGGAGGCTTTCAGCCATCCAGGAAAGAGACTAACTTGGGGAAGATGTGCACCAGCAACGCCCTTCATCCCATTTCTCTGGTCAGTTCTGCTCCTTCGAAAGCTGTCTTTTTTCACACATGAGAGATTTTCTGGAAAAGTTCAGACATTAGCAGATGAGCTTTCTTATTGTGTTGATATGAGTGCTACATATATCTGTACATATACACAGCAGCGTGGAGCAAACATAAAGCAGCATACAGACCAGCGAAAGGACTGGCACACACATGCAGTCATGTGTAAAGCAGCTGGAAATAGTCCAGAATATTTGCTGACATGTTCATACATTATCCCTCCACAAAATATTCCCATTTTTCACGTCATCGTTAAGGGACAAAAAGATCTGAAAACAGTGTTTTTTTATATTTTCATGCATTTTCTCTCCATGTCTCTGGAAACAACAGACAGAAAACAGTTCCCCAAACACTGCCATCATAGTGATAGTTGTCATAGCAATCCTCCTAACGAGTGCAGTGGCAGGTGTCTGGCTGATAAAGAAATACGTCTGCGGCGGACGGTCAGTGAACCACCCTCACCTGTAAACATAGTCAACTTTTCTCTTTTTCTCTCTAATGATCACTTTTCTTTTCATCAGGTTCCTCGTGCACCGATACTCTGTGATGAGGGAACACGTGGAAGCAAACAAAATCGAAGGAGTAGATGATGTTGACACCCACTACATGGAGACAGGAAAAGCTCATTTTAATGATGATTCAGATCAGGTGTGTGAGACTCTGACAACTTCTCTATTTTATTAGACATTTTTGTGAATCTTTAAACTATATTATGTTGTTTGTGTCTTCTCATAGGACCTCTTAGAATAAACTTTCTCCCAACTGAAAGACTCACATGAGGCCTGGGCATTCCTGTTGCTCCCACATGCTGATTAACATCTGCTTCTCACTTCTTATTATGCCCCTGCTGGTTGAAGGACGCGGCAGCAGCGGGGGAAACTTCTTACATCGCTTCCTTGTACCAGTTATGGCTCCCACAAATAGGTGGTTTTGGGGAGGGGGAAAAAAACTGGTGCAGAACAGAGGACAGCCTCTGGGCTCCCTGAAGGGTTTTTGTTTTTGCTGTCACAGAAAGTTCTGTAAGGGCTGTTGAGTGTGAATATGTGCCCTGTTTGTTTCCTTTCATGCTAATCTGAGCAGAGATGGCCTTGCACTACAGAAGCATTATACAGATTCTAGAGCCCGGATATACGTGGCTGTCGGAATGCTTTAGAGATCAGCCAAGCAGTAGATCAAACATTATAATCTGGTTTTGTTTTTTTCTTCAGAATTCGTCCTGTTGTGATTTAAGTAGTTTTTGTACTCTGTAAATTTAAGACATGCCAGAGCTGTGTCCCAATTCAGGGTCTGTACACTTCGAAGTGCAGATTCGTCAGCTGCATACGTAATAGTGGTGCGACAAGCACTGTCCCAATTCGTAGGAGCCTCCGAATCCACCCTACAAATCCGGACTTTGTTTGGCCTCAAACGAAGGCTGCTGGTGATGCATCCTTTGTGGCCTCTTTTCTCCCATTCATTGCGCACAAGACAGTGGCGATGAGCTCAGAAGAGTACTTTTTTTTTTAATAACTACACTTTAATAGAAACGTGACAAAACCAAGTACATTAAAAACGTGTGTTAAATGGTGGCATTAAAATTAATATTTGATATTTGCAGATTTTTTTAGGGGGTTAATGAAGTGTTTACTGTTTGGAAAACAGAGCCTCAGACAGTTTTTAAAAAAAAAAAATTTTTAATATTAGAACTTGGTCGATGTTAACGTTCACTAAAGTGTACTGTGATATGCAAACAGTAATTTCAGAGGTGTAAGTGATTTAATGTCCTACGTTGCTGCTCGGCGGCTAGGTAGGCTGTGCCATTTCACGGCCCTTAGGCGGACTTCGAAGTGTGTAGACTACGTGGGACACTCCTAGCCTACATACCCTGAATTAAGACACATTGACAGTCCTGTTGTGCACAGAAAGCCATTCAGATAAACCCTGGTTCAGTTTAACCTGTCACTAAACTTAGGCACAAGCACATTTTCAGATACTATTCACTATTTATTTCTGTCACGTTCTGTTTAAATTAGTATTTTCTTTTTTAATTGAAGTAACTCTGTGGTTCTATTTTCTTTTTTCTTTGGCGATGTTTTCAATTAGTGATGTTATTTTTACCATAAGGTCCGAACTAATTTACATGGACCTTAGTGTTCTGTTAACAGCGACTAAAAAGAAAACGGTATTTCATCACATGCTTAACAATATAAAGATGCCATTATTATCTATGACTATTTTTTTTTCTGATCACATCAATATGAACTAATGTAAATTAACACAATATGTGTGAAATTTTATGGTGACCTCCCCAAAAAATAAAATAAAATATTTTAAAAAATAGACACTGTTAAAGTAGAAATAGTGCTCAAAATTGCTCATGCTCGTATATTTTATTACCATTATTATGGAATTGCTTTATGTCTAATAATAGCTTAATAATGCAGTTATGCATTATGAAGAAGAACCACTTATTGGGAATAGAATCAAGATTAACATTAATACTTTATTTGCAAATTAATTTGCACAGAGCAGGTAGGACAAAAAACTGCAAGTGCGACTCTAGCCAATATTTGTGTTGTCTTTTTTAATATAATGCATGTATTCATAGCAGATCCAACAAAAGCCATCCTCCAAATTATCGGGTTCCCCTTTTTTATTCTGCTAATTCAAAATGTGCCCACAGCAGGGCTGCAGTGTTTCTCTTTGTAATGAAATCCATGACTGAAAGTGGTGTGGAAATAATCCTCCAGCATGATTAGACATGTACTGACTGTATGAAATAGTTGTGATTGTCTTTAATAATTGCAATCATGTAAAATTTGTGGCCTGTATACATTCACAAACATTGCAGCTTGCATAACTCCGCAGACAAGAGCAGCGTTGAAAGATGTTGAGTCTTTGTTTTTTTCTTTTTTTTTCTTTTTAATTTCTGGTGAAACTTTGGATGTGATTTTTTTTAGCGCTGAAATTATTGTGAGGACATACAATAGAAACAGTTGATTGTGGCCAATTTCTTCTACCCTCCTGTATTTGTGGTGAAAATGAAAGACTTGAACTGTTGCCAAAGCACTTTTACTGTTAGTTTTTCAGCTTTTTTTCAGGTGAGGTTGTAAAGGGGAGACCTAACCTCAGTCCAGCATAGAATGAGGATGAGAATGATGTAAACAAAAGCCCTTTACTTGAACTGTTTCACGCTTTTGCTCAACAGGATGCACCAGTATGTTCCTTTTGTTGTGTAATTATTGTGTTTTTGATTTTGTTAGACTCCAACATCAGCTAATCCCAACATGAAGATTTCTAACAATCTTAATGCAGATGCAGGTTTAATCAATAAAATAACTGTGTTAAGATGTAAAAACAGACATTAACATAAACATATCGATTGAAATAGCACAAGCCAAATGCATGATCTCACTGAGGTTACAGTATTTAAAATAACGATAAATCGACCTCAGACTATATATATAGGTAGGTGAAACGCTGGCTACATTTCTACTGTCTGTGTGTGTAAGACCTGGAACATTTGATACACATGCAGGGCTAATAGCTAATGCTTGTATTGTCCAGCAGAGGCAATAATATCCCAGTGAATAAGCTATTGTAATAAGCAGGACTAATACTGAGGCATTTTCTCAAAGGACTGTTGGGTGGACTTTGTCAGATGTGAAAGCAACTTCATATTCTTGATGCTTCCTAATTTAATCAACTGTCAGTTAGAGCAAACCCAGATATTTACTGTATTTTATGGATTCTTTTTTGCACTGTATCTACAGATCTGTGAAAGTTTTGCATTTGTTGAACTTCTTGTACATCTACATTGTATAAAAAGTTTAGGCCCAAATGAGTTGTGATTTCCTTTCCAACATGAGAAATAACCCGAGATGAGTCTGAATGAAACTTCTCTGTAGCCCAGATGTTTTCTAACAGTGTTTGCCTTAATGAAATGGAGTAACATCTCTTTTTTTGTGTGGTTTTTAACAACTACAAAAGAAATAATTTTTTATTTGAAATAATGAAATGAAGTTTTCTTCTAAGTAAAATCAAGCATGCCATTGTGCATATGTGATTTTCATGTGGTTATATAGGTGCTAACTGAACATCTGACGTTTTTTTCTAGTTGTCTGGCGATCTCTGAGACCCCCTCCCCCATTATTCTAACACACACACAGACACTATGCTCATGTTAAAGTGCAGGAATAAGCATATTTTATATATTTATGATTTTTATTGTTAATCAAATTCTCCTTTTTCCCTATGCTTTGTGTGTCCCGATAGTGACCTTACCCTCTGTCATCTTTTCCATCATTTTTTTTCTTTTTTTCTTCATGGTAGCAATAGCCAATAAAGGATTTGTGATCAGTCTCCCAAGCAAACAGGGCAAGCCAATCATATCAATCTGGATTATATTAAATTTAGCTGCCTTTGTGACCTTTTGAGAAACTTCATTCTGCTCCTATCTGATCTTTTCCATCAGCACTTTGCGTTTTCTGAAATTAGATGTGCATCATGAAGGCGGACACCTTAAATGAAAGCAGTTTTTAAGGCGATGCATGAAAGGTCAGAGAGTAACATCGTTTATAACATTTTTCTAATATGATACTGTAGTTGTTCCCTCATTACTTAGTTGGACAGTCTGATTTGTGTGGTCAGTTATCAAAATGTCATGGAGTAATTTTACAGTAATCATTACTGTTATACCGCCCCAATGTAAAACAGGAGGACAGCAAGAACAGGATAAGAGTCAGGTTATGGTTTATTTGGTGGTCAAACAGTTCAGGACAGGCTGAAAGGAATGTCACAACAATGTTGGGGGACGTTACATAAGTTTGTGTTAAAAATATTCAGTTAATATAACAAAACAAAGCCCAATGTACTTGCACGAGCCACTCTGAGAACAAAAACCAGGTTATCTAATCAAGGGAGATTGTTGAAAAAAATATACAAGGTTGGCATTATCTGATCAACTTGTGTTTATGTGAAACATGCACAGGATACCCCAAACTCACCCAGTCCACAACCTCCCACTAGATAGATATCCATGACTTTTAACAAGAGACCTGCAACACAGGGAAGCCATGAAAAGAGAAAGACTATACCTGCTTGCCAGATGTGCACCTCGTATAGAAGGCTCACAGAAGTGATAGGTCAGTTAAATCCTTCAGCAGGGCTGGAGGGCACAGGTCAGATCTCATCTGGCAGCAGAAAACAACTAAGAGAACAACAACAATCTTAAAACTACATTGGATTGGTTTTGTTTATGTGTAATTCACTGCTTTTGAAAATATGCCAAATAATTTCTGAAGACTGAAAAAGAATCAGTGCAGTATTTGTAAATTTACATGTATGAGTTTATAAAACTGCATTTTATGTTATTATATGCTATCAGTATCAAACGTAAAATCAAATCAATTTTTATTTATAAACCATTTTTCCTGCAGTGGTAAATACAATTTATGCATATTAAAGTAAAAACAAGCCTTCACACACCAAATCAACATAGCAAAAAAACAAACAACAAAAAAACCTTCATCATTATTGTTATCTCTTTCACACAGACATCCACACACATGCTCAGACAGAGCATTTAACCCCCCATTCTACACATTCTCTTAGAATAAAAGTATTAAAAGTAATAAATAATCTGGCCTGACTGATTAACTCTGACTGACAAACTTAACTCTGATACCATGAACTTTATTTATTTATTTGTTTGTTTGTTTATTTATTTTTCAAATACCTGGATTGGAAATCCCTCATTTCAGTAAGAGAAGTAGTCTATATAATATCATACATTTGTAAGTTGTTTGGCATTTGGTGTAAGTTTCTCTAACCATAGTTGCCAACCATTAATGCAAGTCAATCCAGAAGTCTCGTTAGGGAGGAGGAAAATTTAACAACCTCTCTGAAAATGCGCCTATGCCAGACGCCGGTCGCTGGGTGGCGCTGTGGAATAAAAGCATTGTTTTTGGTCCAGTTGGACCCTGTCAGCATCGTCAGCAGCAGAGAGCTACCAGTTGCCTAGTGATGACAAACTACTGCTTCTGATTTCCTGTCTTTTCAAAATCTCTCCGCTGGCTCTGAAGCTAACTGGAAGTTTTCAGCACAGATTTTTTTTAGTTTATATTTTCCTTTCTGCTGTACTATAGGACGAAATATGATCGAAATGCTTGCCAGGAATGTTGTGTAAGGTTTCCGCGCGTCGGGTCGCTTTATAAAGGGTTGTGAAAAAATAATGAATAATTATATGTTCATTAGGGTTGTTGGGAAAGGAAGCTACGGAGAGGTGAACTTGGTAAAAAACAAAACAGACCGAAAACAGGTGAGCAGAAAAGAAAGTGTGTAAATATCTCAAAGCTGTTAAAATCAACTAATGATACCTATTTTAAAAAAAAGGTTTTGTAGAGACCTCGCCATAGTACATGTAGTAGCTTGTGTTCGTTGATTTTAGCTAAAACATGAGCAATTTGTTGGTTTCTTAGCATAAGCGGTTAATTTGAAAAATTAATAATAGCCAGTATTTCTTGGCGGACTTCCCTGAATATATCCTTTATAATTACGCGAGATTTATTTAAATCTAATCATCTTATGGACCTGGACATCCTGAAGCATCATCTTCCATTGATGCTCCGTCTGGATGTTTTGTAGTTTGAAGGTCGTCCCGAAACAACCCGTCAATCATTCATAATTCATATAATCGTTTTATTGGCTTTGGTTTTCTTCTCTCTTCATATTTTTTTCCTGCTTTACATTCAATCTGTAACTTTTGAAATTGCCATTCTGACTTACTTTAAGAAATCCATTACCTTCATTTCCATATCTTCTTACCGGACAACGCAAATGAATGAATACTGTGTTTTTTTATGTTTAGAATTTGCATCAGCTGATATATGCTGTGTCTTTTTTTTGTTAGTAAATTTCTCATAATCTTTTTTCAGTATGTTATAAAGAAGCTGAATCTGATCACTTCCTCCAAGCGGGAGCGGCGTGCTGCAGAGCAGGAGGCGCAGCTTCTGTCTCAGCTGCGACATCCTAACATTGTGACTTACAGAGAGTCTTGGGAAGGAGATGACTGTCAGCTTTATATTGTGATGGGCTTCTGTGAAGGGGGTGATCTCTATCATAGACTCAAACAACAGAAAGGAGAGCTGTTGCCAGAGAAACAGGTTGTTGAGTGGTTTGTCCAGATAGCCATGGCACTCCAGGTACAGTGTATTGTCATATTGAGCATATATTTAATGTTTCATTACAATCAGAATCATACATGGGAAAATAACTGCTTGAATTTTGCTTTGCAGTATCTGCATGAGAGGAACATTCTTCACCGGGACTTAAAAACTCAAAATATCTTCCTGACAAGAACCAACATCATCAAAGTTGGTGACCTTGGCATTGCACGGGTTTTGGAGAACCAGAACGATATGGCCAGCACACTTATTGGAACACCATACTACATGAGTCCCGAACTCTTCTCTAATAAACCCTATAACTACAAGGTAGTTTGGTTTCCTGCTTTTAGTAATTAAAGGGAGGCTGGAAACATTACTGTCTTTTTTAAAGTTATCTGAGCAGTAGAAAGGAATAGGATTGTTTATTTCCTAGGTAATTTTTCTTTTCTTGATGTATCCGAACACAATAAATAATTTTCAATCCTGCATGAACGCTTAGTTATAGGATTAACATTATTTGTTAAGCTGATAACTTAACAAAATACCACAATGTTCTCCACCCATATGAAGTTTAACAGTTTATCCAACTTCTAAATAAACCAGTTTACTGTATCAACTTAATAACTGCACCAAAAACATTGAAAATTACTTTAAAACTCACATTATCTCAGTTTCATCAGTAGATCAGGTGTATATGTTCATTGCTTCTGACCAGAAGTGGCCAGTTAGCTCAGGCTGATAAGCATGGAAGCTTGTTGCTGTCATCTGATGCCATTTTGTTATTTATTTTTCTATCTGAACTATTTTGTGAACATTTGTGTAGCATCATTTCGTTTGCACGGTCTCTGATACACACTATGTATTTTAAAGCATAATGCTCCATGGTGCTGCTAATAGGTTTATGTTTGAGGTATCTATTAACCTTTGTTATGTATGTTGTGACTGTTGTATAACTGAATTAATTCTGTCTCTAGTCAGATGTATGGGCCCTGGGTTGCTGTGTGTATGAGATGTCCACACTAAAACACGCCTTTAATGCCAAAGACATGAACTCACTGGTGTATCGCATTGTAGAAGGAAAGGTTGGTTTTATATTTGTACATTTCTTATGATCAGGTTTTCTGTCAATTCTTCTTTCTTTCTGTCTTTTTACTTGTTCTTGCTGATGCTATGTTAGTAAATGGGGGAACACTGAGCATTTTTTTTGTGTGTGTCTTGTCACCCTATTAAGTACCTGTCCATCAGGTTCAAATTGTGTTTTGTTATGGAATGCCAAATGCTATCATAAGCAATAAGGATTTTTTTTTTCTAAAACCGTGTCAGGATAATTTTTTAAGCTCCATGTATAGACTGAACGCAAAATGTTTCCTGCCCCAAGCAGTAAATAAGGGTAATCAGTGTGTTTTCATTTATCTGAACTGTGTTTTTCATAGTTAGTTAGTTCTTTTTAATTAACATTCACATCAATATTAACGTTTTCCTGTTTTTCTAATCAGCTGCCTCAGATGCCGAGTCGATACGATCCCCAGCTTGGAGATTTGATCAAGAGCATGCTGTCTAAGAGACCTGACCACAGGCCTGATGTCAAACTCATCCTCCGGCAGCCCTACATAAAACGACAAATTGCCATGTTCCTTGAGGCCACCAAAGAGTAGGTGTTATTGACAGCAAACCTTTTTTTTTCTTTTTTGTTTTTAGCATAGTATCACAGCTGTATTTCCATTTGTTTTTATTTTTCATTTGGAATCATTTCATACAATTAAGTGTTTTGTTTTTACCCAATGTCCATATTACTGCTTTTCTGCCCCTAAAAATGTTATGATGTGAGTATTCTTTTTTTTTATTATTTTTGCTTGGGTTCTTACTTTTCCAGAAAAACTGCCAAATCAAGAAAAAAGGCTGTGGATAGCAGGGGTGATTGTAGGTCCAACAGTACATCATGTGGAGCTTCATTTCAGTCAAAACCTGAGAGACTTCCTCCAAGTCCCCAGCCAGAACCTTTAGCTCGAGTTAAACGGGTGAGTTAGTTATGAATGCCAAGGCTAAGTAGACTTTTTGTGTTGTACCCAGTATCATAACTGGGTACAACACAGGAGAGGGGCCCTGGACCCTTCGCTAGGGCCGCTCTGGATGGCCGGTCCCTGGCGGGGCCGGCGGCTGCCTATCTTGGCCCACTGGGGCCTGTGCCCCAAGACCGCGGTGAGGCTGGGTTCGTCTTCGGGGTGGGGTGGCTTGGGTTTGTGCTCCGGGGTTAATTCTGATGGCCCGGGTCTCTGGGCTGCCCTAGTCTGCCTCTAGCCTCCATAGAGGCGTGGTCGCATTTGCATGATCTCACTCATCACTCCTCATCACTGATCCCTCCTCATCCTCTGCATGCTGACACAGTCACTGAGTCGTCCAGCGGGTTTATACACTTAGAGATAATTTTTCTTTTTTTTTCTGTGAGTTTGTATCTGGTCAGTGTTGTGATACGTTTGTGATATGTCTTTTTGATTTGTTCATTATTTAAAAACTCTTAATCACTGGCAACTCTGTTTTTCTGTAAAAGCTGTAGGAAATTTTCTGGTGTGTTTATGTACAAATGTAGAAGCTTGTTGTCTGGAGATAGTGTGGATTGAAGGGTCGTTGTCTTCTGTCTGTGGTGTTTTTGTCTCTTCTTCCTTCTTTCTGCTTTCCGTTTAGCTTCTTACCCGATTTTTAACTACTACAAATAGATATGAGCATATTATCTGGCTGTAGGTTTCTGGTTTCCAGTTAGTTTTTGAATAATTCCTAAATTATTTTATATATTTTAAAGTAAATGTACCATCCTGCTCCCAGATGATTTTATCTGTCCAAAAACACAATCCAAAACCCCAACCTCACTTTTTCCTTGGCCTTCGACCCAGTTTGAGAGGTTGATTGGGATTTTACTTGACTTTTATGTACAATTTTATTATTATTTATTATTTTTTTGTTATTTATAATGTGCGTATTTTCACTTTTTTTTTTTTTTTACCTTTGGACTGTGTGTCTGTTATGATTTGGTCTATTGTACAGCACTTTGGTCATCCTCTGTGTTGTTTTTAAAGTGCTTCATAAATAAATTCGTATGGTAGGGCAAAGCAAATCTGAAAGTAATCATGTTGAGAAAAAAAAGCTGGACAACAAATATGTGTGTCTGGAAAAAAATTATCACTTGTATTTCAGGTAGTGATGAATTATTAATTCAAGGTTTGTTTTTTCTCATTATCTTTAGAAAGAAGAAAAATCACAACAGTCAAAAAGCCGTAATGGTGTGACAGACTGCCCTCCAGTCCAGACACCACCACCTAAACCTTCCTCCCCTGATGTTGTTAAAACCAGCATTGTCTCTATGGCAACTATCAGCAGCATTAATATTGATATCCAGCTGCAGCAGGATGATGACACAATGAAGAGACAAGTGCATGGACCCCAGGCAGTTATATCACACCATGGGCCAACCAGTGAATCTGTGACTTATTGTGTGTACAAAGACCGCAAAGAGCGAGGGAAACTAGATCCTTCACCCCCTCCTTTCCCAGTTTACCCCCCTGTAAAGGCTGTATCGGGTGTTTGCAGCAAGGCAGGTAATGAGCGGATGTCATTCAACGAGCTGACAGACATTCAGCCACAAGCCACACCAAACCCTGGAGATACGTTCTCTGTCTCTGGGGAGAAACAGCTCTCAGATGTGGATTATAAGGATAATACCATGGAGTTACTTAAAGAGGCTGATGAGCAGCACCCACAACTAGAAAACTTTGGAAGGGTTTTGGATGTAAACATGGGCAAAGAAAATGACACATTGACCCTTATCAAGCAAGCTCCAACACAACACTTATTTACCTCTGATGTTCAAGTAAGTAGTTAAAGGAACAAATCAATACCTGTTTTAGTTTGTCATCGGTTATCCCCATTTTTTTTTAAATTAATGTTCATTTATGTCTTTGAAGGAAAACCTAGAAGCCACTGAAAAGCTGTTAGAGCCTCCAAAACTGGTAAGCATCAAAATCCCATGCTTTTATGTTAAACTATTTGCCTGGTATTATGTGGATAAATCTCCTTTGCTGGAAGAAGTAACAGCCAATGTTCATAATGCACAAAGTTTTTCATGCATTGTAAAAAGATTTTTTTGGGTGCAGTGGGAGAAGAGTAATTGTTTTCTATTTAGGAGCCTGTTCAAGAAGAATTTTCTTCGGAAATCCCCAAGAAAGATGTTTTCCAAAGTCCCCGATACTTCTCAGATCCTTCTGTGATACAGCAGCACAGAGAGGACGTAAGACATACACAGGGAGATCAGAATAAGCTAACCATGGATACAGGAGCTAATGTTGGGTTGGACGTTGTGAAAGTAAAACACTGCTCAAAACAATAAAGAGAACAGTTAAACAACACATCTTAGATCTTGATGAATGAAATATTCCAGTTGAAAACCTTTATTCATTACATAGTGGACTGTTGAGAACAAAATAAGATAAGAATGATCAATTGAAATCAAAATCATTAACCCACTGAGGTCTGGATTTGGAATCATACTCAAATGTGGAAAGATCAGATCACAGGCCCAACTTCTGTGGAAATTCCTCAAGACAATTCAAAATGAGGTTCAGTAGTGTGTGTGGCCTCCTCCTACCTGTACACACTCCCAACAACGTCTGGCCATGCTCCTGATGAGACAACAGGATGTTTTCCAGAGGGCTCTCCTCCCAGACCTGGATCAGGGCATCAGCTAACCCCTGGACAGTCTGTGGTGTGCTGTGGCGGCAGAGGATGGGTAGAGACATGATGTCTTGTGCCAGTGGCCAGTCTGCCAAGCCTGGTGTGCTCTGGCAAATGCAATTGGGCAGCACGGTGTTGGACTGTGAGAACAGACCCCACTTGTGGATGTCTGGCCCTCGTACCACCCTAATGGCAATTTGACAGTTTGAGCAGAAACTGCTAATTTTCTAGGGCTCTGGAAGTGTTCCTTCTTGCACAAAAGAGCAGATAGTGGTCCTGATGCTGGGTTTTTGTCCTCCTACAGCCCTCCCCAGGTCTTCTGGTATGCTGGCCTGTCTCCAAGTATCTCCTCCATGCTCTCCACACTGTGCTGGGAGACACAGCAAACCTTCTTGCCACATCACCCATTGATGTACCATCCTGGATGAGCTGCACTACCTGAGCAGCTTCTGTAGGTTGCAGACATGACCTCATGTTACCTCCAGTGGTGGGGGCACTGGCAAAATGCAAACATGACCAAAAACCAACCAGAAAGGATGAAGATGGTGAAATGATCTGTAGCCACCACCTGCAGGACCATAACTTTATAAAGGTTGTTTGCTAATTGCCTCATTTCCATTTGTTGTTTGTACCATTTGTACAACAGCAGGTGAAATTAATTTACAACCAGTGTTACTTCCTAACTGGACAGATTGATATCCCAGAAGTGGGAATGATAATTATTATGTATTCTCTTTATTTTTTTGAGCATTATATTATACAATATACATGAAACATACGAAAATATGTTTTTAAATTGTCTTTCATTGAATCTTAACATATTTTTCAAGAACTAAACATCTTGTATCATTTATAACCCCCCACCCCCTGCCTAAAAAAAAAGAAAGATATTTTAGACATGATCATATCAGTCTGCTGCGATGCTTGCCCATCAGCTGTGCTTTTAATTCAGGCTGACTGAATCATTCTGGCATCTTTTTTCTCTTCTGTTACTTTAAGGTGGCTGCTCCAAGACCTTTACCTCAACCTCCTGTTGAGAGTTTAACTGTGGAAGGGAAGAAGAAGAAAAGGAAGACAACAGAAAGCAAGAAAGCTGATGTGGCTACAGATTCCACATCTGTCAGTTCCTCCAAGGATGTATCGCTACCACTACCACAGGTGTGATTTAAAGCACTAATAAAATCAAGTCCCTTACTTCTTATATTTAAAGTCTTCATTTAAATTCTAATAAAACTGCCCCAGTTGTTTTTGAGATGCTAGATATCATATTTCAGATTTTTTTCAGATATAATAGATGCATCTGAAATGGCATCCTTCATCTATGATTAATTACACATGTATGGCAAATACTTGACCAAACCTTACCAATATGTTTGACTCTAAACATAAACTTGTATAAAACTGTAATTTTTCTTTTCCCCCCAGAATTGTATGTCCAATTTCACTGTTGTAAACTTTCAATTTTTTTCTGTTTAAATAGAAATACACCAGTAATTAATTGCTCCTGTTTAGAGACGGTTGGTTTAAACCATTTGTTGTACATTTATATGTCAGCTTCTCTGGGAATATAAAGGCCCAGGGTATGAAATTCCCTGATTCCCATGCGTTACTTGCCAGCAACAACATGCTAATACAACCTCAGTTTAATAAAAATAAATTGGTAATGTGTAAAATATAGATAAAAACAAAATCTTTTGAATCTACTAAAGCAATATTTACAGAAGAACAAAGAATACATAATTATTGTTGAGACTAAGATAATTTACAAATTCTTGACAAATAATAGGTAATGTTGAGTTTCATGGCAAGAACACATTTTAAAAAGTTGGGATGGAGCCATGTTTACTACTTTGGGGCTTCCCCGAATGTCTGGGTACTGAGGAGACCAGTTGCTGGACATTTCACAGAGGAATGTTGTTCTGTTGTCTGATACAGGATTCTAGCTGCTCAAGAGTTCTGAGTTACATTTCATAATCCACCAAATCTCTTGTTTTTAATGCAGATACGTGTTATTACCATCAGATTCAATATAAGCTAATTTTTTTTTTTTTTATTGTGAAGTCTCACTTCCAACATTTGATGTTCTTTATGTTCTGTTGTGAAGGAAAAAAATATTTTATGAGGAATGCAAATAATTTATTTGTTTTTATTTACATTTTATGTAGCATCTCGCTTTTTAATTAGTTTTGTAGTTACATACCAGGATCATTGTCACTTGCAACTTTATTTCTGTATTGTAATCCTGTTACTGCTCATGGTTCATGATGTGCTTTAATCCAGCTGAAACCAAATTCAGTTTATCAATCGGGGAAAAATGGATGTCAAATTCATTTTCAGAATCGTCCTCTATCTGCAAGAGAGAGAAGACGATTGAGGCAGTCCCAAGAGAGTGGCAACCAACCAGGTACTCAGTGACTTTACAAACTTAAAACTGAACAAAATTCATCTAAAAACCCAACGAATAGCCCTAGAAAATGTATTTTCCTATGTAGACTTTTATGAATTTGGTCACTCCAGGAAACACCTTGTAACTTTAGTGTTCAGTTCATTACTGCAGCATTTTGAAGTTACACAAGAAATACAGTGCTTGTTATTTATTCATTTTCTACTCTCCCCAGGTGTTAATGCTGAACGAAGGGCATCTTATGACGTCACCTCTACTAAAGCCGAGCATTACAGTGTCCCAGTTGCTCGATCTGCTTCTTATTCTTTTCCAGAATCCAGTAGTAAGGTACAAATGTTCCACCCACTGTGATGTTAAATGTCTTTTATGTAGTTAAGAAAAGGAAACTGCACCATATGTTAGACAGATACTTGCATGAGAAGCTTATCAGGAGCCATTTAGTGCAAATGTTGCCTGTGTAGTGAGGCCAATTTGACTATGTAAGAGTGACTTTATTTGTATAAGAATAGTGGGGTTTGTTGTATTTCAGCAGGATAAGTTGCTGGAGCAAGCGTCTGATGAAGATGACTGTAGCTCATCCACAAGTTCCACAGAGCGCTTAGAGGGAGACTGCAAGGAAAGGTGAGAACATATCCTGTATTGGGAAAGGATCAAGTAAAGTTTGAGAAAACTATATTAAAAAACAAATTAAACATAAATGGTCAAAAATAAAAACCACCATTTCCATTTTGGTTCTTTGGAGCTGGTAAATATCCATATACTGCTGCATCGCATTACTCTGTCAATTAAATTGTATTAATGGGTTTCCAGCAGAAAAACTGAATCCTGCGACATGCATGATTTAGTCCACATGATGACGCAAACTTTGAGAATGGATGTTGGAGACTGTGTAAAAGAAATAGACAAAGGCAGATTGGACTCTACAACACTGCCAGAATTTAAACTTAACAGGAAGTACAGGGACACCCTGGTGCTTCATGGGAAGGCACAAGGGGAAGCAGAAAACTTGTCACTTGGTGAAATACCAAAAGGTGAGATACTTTGATTAAATTCTGTCATTATTCACCCATTCCTCAGCTTCTTTGGTACAAATAACTTTGTCTGTCCAGAAGGCTCCACATCTGGTCCAGCCAAGATAAGAAGAGCCATAGAGCACCTGAGAACAGATGTGGTAAAGGGTCTGGGTGTCCAGCTGTTGGACAAAGTGTTTGAAATTATGGACGAAGAGGATGAGAACAAAAGAGAAGTGAGGGGAATACTTAATGCAAATCCATATATATATATATATATATATATATAAGCACATTTCTTGTATGTTTAAGTTCTTACTATGGTGCAAAACTCAGCTGTTGTTTCCAGACTGATCTCAGTTTACATTTATTTTTTCAGCTGTGCCTTCGTAACCAGATGGGAGATGAGAAGTACCAAGCTTATGCTGTAATGGTGAGGCAGCTTAAGTTTTTTGAGGATATTGCCTTTAGGGTTTAAAGAACACTGTAATTATGGGAGCGTACACAAGTACATTTTCCTGAGTCTGTTTAAAAACGTCTTTTGCTCTATAAAAGCAAACATCTTGACATTTTTTACAGAATAACTAAAGTTTTTATGTAAATGTTTTAGCTTTCAGAAAGAAAGTGAATGTCAACAATAAGTTTGTTTCTTGTCAAAAAGCCATTTTGGTGGTGTGACATAGCAGCTCCCTTCTTCCTGTGGGGATCCAAGTGCTGATTATTAGTTTAAGCTTTTTGTCATGGAATTATTAGCATTAAGACAATTATGTAAATACCTGTATAAAGTTTAAGATCTCATTTAAGAATGAAATGTAGAATGTGAAAATGGTTTTACAACATTCAAGATGTCTATGCAAGTGGCTTAGCATTGTTCTTTTGTGCATATTTGTTGTTCCCATTTCTTTATAATGCAACCAAGAACTTCAAGAATTGTTCCTTTATTGCTATATCTTTACAGAAAATGTATGTTTTGCTGCTCTACTTTAGTTTATATTATAATGTAAACTCGATGCATTGTAGATAACATTTAAGCAATTTAATTTTCTTTCACAACTTTTTTTCTGTAAATATCCACAATAAAATTTTTTAATTCCAACTAAAGAGGTAATGTAAATGGCTAAATAAGAAATCTGTATTGTGTTGGCTCATCACTTATTCTCATTGTTCTTTCCAGAAAGAAAAAGATTAAGATATACACACAGTATATAAATGAAACATTTGAGTTTATAAAACAAAGGCAGGATCAGATGTTTATTTGAAATACATTTCTGTAATGACAGACAACCATTTTCTTCACGAGCGCTTCTAATTTGAATTGAGAGACATACTTGAAAATAATAATTCCCATATAAAAGATGCATTCACAGCTAGACAGGGGATGGTCATTAAGTTATTTGTGCTTTTTCTTCTTGAGGTTTTCCTGAGGTTTTTGGCTGGACTCCCCAGTGCTCTCTGGTACAACTGGCTGCCAGGACAGAGGATTCCTTCTGTACATAGGCCACGGAGGCAGGGTCAGCTGAAATAAAAGACAGAAATAAAATTATGTATTCCTTCATGTTTATGGTCACACTTGTAAAGGACAATCACAAGGGAAGGAAGATAGTGTTTAATTCTCGTTTGATTTTAGATGTATATTTATAACACAAAAAAGACTATCAACAGTAGAGAACAAAAACTTACCACACAGGACACTGCAAAACCAGCCAATACTATGTACACTGTCCACCCAAACTGCTCAACTATCAGACCATACACGAATCCAATCACCTGAAAAGAAATGTATTTTGTAAATGAGCCCACAGGTAAAAACGGAATGCAGTGTTAATAGGATGTTTCGCTGTTCTGCACATGTAATTGTTTACCGCTGAGACGAGTACAACTCCTTGGAAAATCTGCTCAGCCAGCTTCTGGCCCTTATAATCCTGTAACACAATTTATAGATGGGAAAAGTCAGCAATGAATTTAACATTAATGATACAAAAGACAGGGGTCTGTACTTAAAAGTGTGTTTCGTGGGTTCATTTAAATACATTTAATGGCTTGTAAAGCTGATACATATTCTGACATTTTTGCACCTTCTGCTACTGCCTACTAAACTCCCAGAGAAGTTAACTCTTACAGGCTGTTGAGTTGTTTTGGTTACTAAATTCTGATTTTAAATCCATTTTATAATTGGTTTGAAATCCTGTACCCTTTCATCTATACTTTAACATATTCTAATTGAATATATTTATATTTTATTTTAACTTATATGTCATTTGATTGACTGATGGGTACATATGCCGTTGTTCCTATTGTCTCACAACAATTGCCCCACTGGAGATAAAGAAAAGGGGTTGATTGATTGATTTCATGGCTTGTGAAACTGATATTCGATCATATTATTTTAAACTATTTGAATAGCACGTGAGATCTGAGGGACGGTCTTAATGGTGGTACTCGACAACTAGCTACTTTTGACTTTACGTTTGCAGCAGAAACATAAAAATTCAGATGAAGATAAGCTAACCGACTTCTCGGGAAATGTGGATATATGAAATTTAGTTGCTTGGCTTTAGCTTTGCATAATCGTAAAGTGTCAGCAGCTGTTACCTATGTGACCATAGCATCGAAAAGCAAACTTTAGCTAATAAATCCACATAATTGAAATCGGTGGCTTGGCCATTTCCAGCTTCTGTTCGGACGAGGTGGTCTTTTCTTACCATGTGCGTTGGAATTGACTTGAATATAGGCAGCATGTTTCGACTCGAAATAAACTGCAGAAACAAAAATAAATTGGCTCCAATTAGCAAAAATGAATGCTAGTTTTAGACTTCCGGTTTCTGAAAGAATCGTCGCATTATTAAAATGGACCTCTCTGCTCTCTGTCGACTGCCTTAACTTGGGCAAAGCAGTTCAAGTTTATAGATTAATAAATAACAAGAATTTGGTAACTCCAACTATTTGCAGTTAAATTTGCTTCACAAATTTGTGGAAAGCTTTAACTTCCTCAAAAAACGCCTGTGTGAATTTTAACGATCGAAAAGCATAACTTTGACATTTTTCAACCAGGCGCACTACAAACACCTATTACTACGTGCTGTCGCGATAGCAGAACGGATAAACTTGTTGATGTTGAGTTGGCACTTTGGCTTTAACGTGAATTTTTCATGTCTGTGATTTACTCTTAAATCTTTAAGAGGACTGCAATACTTCTTTCGTCTTTAATAGCCACCGGTTTTCATTCGTGTTTATGCGACCAACACGCGACGGATGATTAATTCAGGCTGTTAATCGTGTTTTCTGTTCAAGTTAGCAACTTTATTTTTGTTTAGCTTCATTCATTCGTTTTTTATTTTGTTTTTGTTTTTTGTGATTCGAATTAATTCTATTAGACTTGCTAGAAGGACCAATGAGACGGATGTCATGACACTAAGGAGAGGTGGGGCGATTTTTAACATTAATAATGTATTAATATTCAGAATGGTCAATATAAACAGAATATTGTTGTAACAGAAAAATGTGACCGGTATGAACGTTTTTAGCACAACTCAACAAATGTATGGCATCACTGTTGCCTTGTATTACCTCATACTAACAACTGCTCTCCCATGCAATTCACAGTAAACGTGGTCATTTTGCTGCTCCTGGCTGTGGCCTTCCTGATCATTGTTCAAAGAAATCTCCTGAGCCTCAGTGACCTCTTGCACAAAGGAAACTCAGGTATATTAGTGTGCACAAATCTAAAAACGCTCACATTCAGGGTACACTTTGGGTTTAATTTACAACTGTGTGTCTTGTTTGAAATTTGGAGATGGACACCCTAACTGGATTTAAAAGGCAACTTGTAGCTAGAGGCTGGCTGATATGTTTGTTGCTTTCAATTGCACAAAATTGAGATAAAATAAACATAACTCTAAATGTTGAAGGGTATCTGAGTGAATATACAATTTTCAGAAGTCTGGTAAATCTGTTGATTGTTATAATAACTTACTTTTAATGATTAAAAACAAAGGAAAACAGAAGACAGTCAACTAACAAATATTTTTGCTGTACTCTCCTTATCATTCATATTAGTATTGAAGGAAAAAGGATAGGAGTAGGGTGAAATCTTGAAATATTGTTACTGAAACTATGGCTGCTGCTAATGTTTTTATGTGATCAATTATAATAAGACTAATTAATTAGATTTTTATTTCAATTATAATATACGAAATTGAGATTAAGATAAACCTTTTGTCTGAACAGCACTACAAAATTAAAAAATATGCAATTTGTTGTTTTATTGTATGGTGAAAAGAGATCTGGAGCATCAGATGATGATGTTGCAGTTTTATAAATTTTATTCCTTGTAAGGGTGGTGCTCATTTAATAGAGAGAGCCAATCTATACCTAATGGATAAGGAGAATCATGTAATTTCAACCAATCTACAGGACAAAATGTGAAAACTACTTTGACAAAGGAATAATATCTTTCTCTGTATCATCACAATAAAGATACTCTTGGTGACAGAGTAGAAAAACATCATACAGAGTCAAGTAAAAAAAAAAATCACACTATGGGAATCATAGTGTGATGCATAGTGTGATGTAAAGAAATTTGAATGCATTTAAAGGGAGCGATAATGTTTATTGTGGAATGTGTTTCTTTTCAGATGCTGGACCGATTCTTCCCTTTGAGGCTGAATTGTCGGCAAATATTGGGCAAGAGTCGGGTAGGAAAGGAGAGGAAATCCCTGTGCTCATTACTGCTGCAGAGGATAGACTTGGGGCTGTGGTTGCTGCCATGAACAGTGTCTACCAGAATAGTAAAGCTAATGTGGTCTTCACTATTGTAACGCTGAACGATACAGTTGATCACTTAAAGTAAGGATGTGAAACAATCTTGTGTACTGTATTAGCCCTGGGATCACATTAAATCAAACACATGAGAGTTTTCAATATTTCAGTTGCCTAACAGAACTTTCTGTATTTTACCAACAGGGTGTGGCTGAGTGAGACGCACTTAAAAAATGTCAAACATAAAATAGTTATTTTCAAGTCAGAACTCCTCAATGGGAAGATACCAAAAAATGCTCAGATGATGGAAGCTACAAAACCAGTGAGAAAACTGAAAACAACAGAACAATCTAAGATTTACTAATCATTCTACTGTTTTATCTTTTTTGACCTTTTTGTTAATTTGGCTTTAATGGTGTATTTCTCAGTTGACTTTTGCCAGGTTTTATCTGCCTTTTTACATACCCGATGCAGAGAAGGGAATCTATTTGGATGATGATATCATTGTACAAGGTAAGAAGCCATTATAAAGGATACCTAGAATTAGAAGCCAAACAAAATCTGCTTCACAGAATTTAACAATAAGAGATGTTTTCTAGGAAGTACATTGATGGATACATGTGTCTGTTTTTTTATTTCTATTTCAGGAGACATTCAAGAGCTTTATGAAACTAACCTCAAACCAGGACACGCAGCTGCCTTCTCTGATGACTGTGACTCAGCTTCTGCTAAAGGGATCATTCGAGGGGCTGGAAACCAGGTGGATTTGTCTTGCAAGAACTGTTTACAGTATTAGAATATATTATAATATGGTGATGCGTGATTACATCAGACATCTTTTTCTTTAGAACAACTATATAGGTTTCCTGGACTTCAAGAAAGATGCTATAAAGAAACTGGGGATGAGGGCCAACACATGCGCTTTCAACCCAGGGGTTATTATTGCCAATCTAACTGAATGGAGAAACCAAAACATCACCCAACAGCTGGAGCACTGGATGGAGCTTAACACTCAGTAAGTTACCCACACAAGTGTCATGATGGATCCAAAGGAGGTAACACTGGACTACTAAATGAGAAACTGGATCAGTTCCATCTAACTGTTCTTCAAAAATGGTTTTAAAAAACCAAAAGAAACAAACAAAAAAAAACCCCTTTCATTTAGCTTTATGATTTTTTTCTCCTCAGGGAGGATCTGTACAGTAAAACACTTGCAGAAAGCATCACCACTCCACCACTCCTCATTGCTTTTTACAAACGTCACTCCTCCATTGATCCTTTGTGGCATGTAAGACACCTTGGTAAGTTCCAGGTCATTCCTGTTAGAAGTTGCAGTACAGTCCTTAAAAATCTGAAGATCCTATGAAATAAATTATAACCTTTGCATCCAGGGTACATCAAATCAAGGACTGAAAGAAATCATTTTTTGATCTTAAGCATATCTAATTGTTCAATAAAACCCATATGTAAAATGATCTTTTTAAAAAATGACAACTTTTCAGGCTCTACGGGTGCTGGAAGCCGCTATTCCTCCCAGTTTGTGAAAGCTGCTAAACTGTTACATTGGAATGGACATTATAAGCCCTGGGGAAGAGCATCGTCTTTTTCCGATGTGTGGGGCAGGTGGTTTGTTCCTGACCCCACAGGAAAGTTTCATCCTGTGCGAAGACACACAGACTGAAAAAATGGGTCTCATGCACATTTTTACCAGCCCAGTCCCAGCTGGAGCACAAAGTGGCTTCTTACATCTCAGGGACTAAGTAAGGCCTCTTTATTGCGGTCTTTTTGGTTGGTGTCTTCTGGACGTGTGGTCGTCTTACTCTGACATTACCTTGAACACAGATTTGCTTTCGTAGCTCGAAGCGTATGGTTTCCCTGATATTTTGATAAATTATTGAAAGATTTTCACTATTTTAAATCTGCTCTTAATGTTCGATCCAGCATGTTTATTACATGTGTGCTGAGATCTTGATGTACAATTTAAGCCATCATAGTAATTATGACCTTATTAGATTATTACAGGCTGCTAAATACTGATACATTTTTGTAGCCTACTAAATTGTGCCGTTTACCTGAGCTGTAGTATAGCAATCCCAGTTGAAATGTGTTCCCTGCCCTCTGATCATTCCAGTCCAAATGATCACATTATGGTGCTTTTATGGTTCATTACTTACTGTGGGAAAAGTATTTACTGCATATACAATGTGTTCAACTGTAAATACTGGGTGCCTTTCAGCTGTTTTAAAATGACTAAATGCAGTCCACTAACCTAACTTCTGCAGAAGCTGAACACATTTGCTGAACTAACTGATGCATTATCTGTCAGAACTTTTCTATTACAATGAAAAGCAATTCCCTCAATGTTGTAAATGTATTTTGAAAAAAAAAAAAAAAAAAAAATCTGTCTTGGAACTGTTTCTGAAAAAAATAAAGTATTGCACCAAGACAATACCACAGTTTCACTGGTGTTTGAAGAAAACAATATGACAAATAGTTGAGGAAAAAGTTTCTTTTTAATACATTTACAGGTTATTGTATATACAGTATTCTGCGATGATTTTACAGGTGACCTCCAAATGTATACAACTGGAAATCTTACTAATACATGGAAAATATGGCCACTAGATATGTATGTATGTATACTTCTAAGTGGAAGGGCTGGGCTTGTGAACAGTTATTTGCTTAGCCTTTTATCAGTTAAACAGCAGGCAATTGGTCATCTTGAAATTGACAATTATTTTCGTGTATCTTAAATCCAGATCAAACTACACGAATTCAGGAATTAGCTCAGCATCAAGAGAAAACTCATTTAAAATCTGTGTTGAAGTCATAGGCATCATCTGTATTAGCTGTAGTCAGGCTGTAGTCAATGGGAACCGACTGAAACTGCACCTGACTGTTTTTTTCTGTAAAGAGAGGACAAAGTTTGAAACTTTTTCTGATAGGTGTACAACTCAATAAAAAAACGTTAGAAAATAATTACTTTTAAGTGATGTCTTCTGGGATTCTGGGGTCTCCAACTCCTCTGCTTCTTCTGAGTCCACAGGAATTTGTTCAGGCTACAAGAAAAGCAGATGATAGTTATTTAAATCTCAGCACTTCACAAGATACAAAAATAGAAAATATCCAGTTGGCAGGATCAGAGTTGGATTAGAAGTCTTCATGAACAATTCAAGACTTGCATTTTTGTCCTCATTTCCACAATAACACACCACAGGAATTTCACTAGTGTGAGTTTTCTTTCTGCAGTTACCTCATCATTCTCATCATTTTGCTCCACATCTCCCTCTGAGGCTGCAGTGCTAGGCTTCTCTTCAGATATATCAGCCACTCTCAACAGACCTTCTGTTGGACCTTCAGAGGTGAAGCTTACACTACTAGCCTGATTTGGAAATTTAACACCTATCAAGGAAAATAATTTCAGCCACACAAAAGTTAATACACCGGGTCAAAAAGATAGGTGGAAGCCACTAGAGGCCATATAGTTTCCTGTTCTCTTTTAGGGTAGTTATTGCTAAGAATCAGTAATTACATTCTAAACAAAACATTAAGGAATTCACTTGCATCTACTGCAACAGCAAAATAACATGTACCTTTGAGGGTTTCTTCATTTCCTGCCCTCACTATGTTAAGGTCCCAGTCCTTGCGCATCTCATTGACCACAGTGTCAGACATGTAGGGAGGGAGGCAGTGGGTCCCTGGTACTTTACAGTGGTAGCTTAGTTTGTTTCTGAGACATTAAAAGAGAGGTCAATGTTTCTGACTCAAAACATTTACCCTGTGCTTACATAGCTGCATGCAGCTTGGCATACTGTTGGATCAGAGTTGGATCAAATGTCCTCACATTAAAATCTGGAAATGTTTAATGTCTTCATTTCCACAGTGATGCCCTGAAGCTGCCCAACATTTATAACCTTTTTATTTGAAAAACACTCACCCTGTCCAATCAGCAAGGAAAGTAGTGGCTGCCTGCTCCGTGTTAGGAGCGCCACCTTTCTGCAGGTAACCACGCTTTTTAGCCAACAGGGTCAAAAACTCCAAAGAATTTCTATAGTCTGGGATGTTATACTGAAGCATGATCTGAAAGTAAGCAAAAAGTCACTTTCTAGAGCAATCCAATCTACTAAGCCTTTCACCACACATCTCCTCTGCATTGGAAACTCTTTCTACCTGGGTCTTGTCACACTGCTCTAGCAGGGTGTTTACAGCATCCAGCACAGTCTCATCACGACCCTCCTCCACCTGCAGGCTCCTCAACGCCATTGAGGCTTGTGGATTGGATGGTGACGCCACAACTCCTGGGCTGTCTATTAGCTTCACATTCTTCGAGATGTGCACCTGCTGCATGGATCTAATATGTGGAAAAGAGACTAAATTTAAATAATGGCAATATACTACAAGGGGTAATGAGAAACATGTTAACATTTTAATATATATACTTATCAGCCACAACACAGACCACAGAAAGGTAAAGTAAGTAACATGGCTAATCTTGTCACAGTGCAATGGTCTGATGGAAAAGTCTTTGTTCTTGTGTTAAAATGGATATTACTCTGACATTTAGCAACAGAAAATCTGACAACAGCATCCTCTAGCAGGACAACAATGGGTGCTACAAAAGCTAAGAGAGTGCTCCAAGAATACAAGAGTCTGAGGTGTTGGCCAAGTTTCTGGGAGCACCAGATGGCAAATTTTATGGGAAGTAACAGGACCAGTGGGAATGCGAGCCCACTCCACAAAGATCCCACTCCACACGGCCAAAAAAGGATCTACTGTTAAAATTCTGGTTCATGCTTCAGATCTTCTGTGTGCACATCAAGATGAGCCAGAACTCATTTGACAGCAGGTGAGGTGGTCAAAATGTTGTGGCTGGTTTGTCAACATTTAAATAAATTTCTACTTGTGATACAAATCTGAGCAGATGTTGCTCAAATCTGGAAAGAGTTATTGTCACTTACTTTGTGAGGCCTCTCTTTATACCAACGTTACAGGCCAGCATTCCCTTCATGCTGTTAATGAGGCTGCTCTTCCCTACATTAGGAAATCCTGTGGTTCATATGTGGGAAAGATTCATTTAGAAGTCATGTCAAGTACTGAAAGCAACTAGACATAAAACATTTATCCCTCAGAGTTTTACCAAACCAATGACTTTAATACAATTTCCATGGAACCCACAAAACTAAAAACATGCATTAATATTTTAAAGTTGCACTTACCAACTATGCCCACTTTGAGTGCAGCTTCACTCTGTGTTTTAGCAGCATAAGTTGTGAGCAGCTCAGTAAGACAATGGTTACCAAAACAGGCTGCTCCCCTTGATTTGTCCAGGACTTCATTGGAGGCCACTATTCTGCTTTTTTTGGCTTGCTGATAAAAACAAACAAAAGATTACTACTTTGAAACTGCATCCACTAAAACTTGATTTGCAACAACTTGATTGCAGGTTTAGTCAGTACAGCTTGCA
Organism: Rhadinocentrus ornatus; assembly: GCA_037177495.1. Taxonomy (NCBI): domain Eukaryota; kingdom Metazoa; phylum Chordata; class Actinopteri; order Atheriniformes; family Melanotaeniidae; genus Rhadinocentrus; species Rhadinocentrus ornatus. The sequence continues at coordinate 28,929,547 of JBAMHW010000003.1, forward strand.
TTTTTGCCACAATTTAAACTTAAATGATCCACAAACACACACACATCAGCTCTGTGTATGCCAGAGTGACTTAACCATGTGATTTGTTAGTTATTCTTGGAGGCAAAAACCAGTTGCAACAGCACAACAGAAGCTGTTCAACCTTCTCAGTCCTCCACATCATTACAGCAATACATTAAACACCAACGATTTAAAGTTTGTCACAAGCTGGACAACGTGCTTTAAATCTAGTACATCTCTGATGTATAAAATAGACCTCTTACCACTGTTCTGTCCCGCATTTGTGTTGATGCTTTGAAAGCCACAACTGGAAACTCCTGCTGTAAACACTCTATCCACTTTCCAACATTGTCCTTAGGAACCAGATCTACAAGACAGAAAAGGACAAGTTCAGAAAGCATAATAAAATTCACTATAAATGCTCTTAATTAATATTTCAGCTTGGCAGCATGCCATTTGAAATTACCTATTTTGTTTAAAACTAAAAGTAATTTTTTGCTGCTTCCTTGCTGCAGCACAGCCTCCTCCAACTGTGGACACCTGCACCCCAGCGGATCCCGAGCATCAAGGACTTCTATTACTACATCAGATGCATCAAGTACCTTAAAAAACATTAGACTGTGTGAGTTAATCTTTTACAAAAATTTAATACGATGACAGCAATTATGTTTTTACCTTATTTAGCTCTGCACAAAGAAACTGTTTTGAGCCCCTGTTTGGGGCAGTGCGTTTCTCTGTGTCCTCCTATGAAAAAAAATTACAAATATGCTGGTTAGCTGGTTATAAAATGAAAACGTAAGGAGTACAGAGCTGGCCTTTTACCTTTCGAGTCTTCTTTGTCTTTGGCTCTGTTTCTTTACCTGCAGCATCCTTTTTCCTTTTCAGGGCTCGCTCTTCCCTTTTAGCTTGTCTTTTTTTTTCCTTTTCTTCTTCAATCTGGAAGTTACATTTGACAAAAATATTATATTGGGAATCAGCCACCCCGTGATTATACCACTTAAGACCTACATAGCATATTGTGTGGAATGGACGCACCATGGCTAATTCTCTCATACTTTTTAATTCAGGACCAGGATCTGATCGGTTTGTGGGATACTTTATTTATAAATGGTTACCAACCTGTAGCCTCCTCTGCTCTGCTTCTCTCAGGACCTCCTCCTTGAAGGGAGCACAACTTGGCACTCCAAGATCCTTCTTGACGCGCTGTTTAACTCCTTTCTTTTTGGCTTCTTTTCTAAGTTTTCTGTTATGCTCCCGGACCTAAATGCAGACCACCACAAAAACGTGTTAATCATGATATTTAAATTTTGAGTCAAATAACCAAGAAACTTGGAAGTACTAAACCCCACTTGTTCACGCGAGACAAACGTTTAAAAAAAAACCATTTAGCCACAAATCTAGCCTTGACATGACAACTAGGACAATGATTTTATAAACAAGTTAAGTCACTTACCTTCTTCTGTATTTTATAACGTTTGGAACAACTGAGCCTCTTACTGGCTTTCTTTAACTCTAAAGAAGAAAGGTAAAATTAAAAGTTAAACGCTGGTTGAAAATTTAGCTTAGCGAGAAGCTAACACAAACTAGTTTGTTAACTGTGAGCGAAGGCAGCTGCTCGCAGATTTAACAGCTAGGTGGCCAAAGCAATTCTATATGTATTATTTATTTACCACTTTTTTTTAACATATTTGTGTCATCATGCAACTGTACTTACTAGGTCGTTTCATCGTGAAATGCTGAACCTGCCAATGTGACTGAAATGCCGTCGCACGTGGAATACTGTACAAATTCCACGTAGAGTTACTTCCGCTTCCGTCTGCGAATAGTTGATATGCCGCCACTTGCTGGCTGGGAGTCTAGATGTTATTGCATGCGCGTTGACATTAATATTGATTTATTTAGATAAGTAATATCCTAATATTAATTATATTTATATTGAGCATATATATTAAACATTTACAAGTATTATTATTATATTAAACATGTTGGTGTTGGTTATCTCATTATCTTACTACACAGTGACACTTACCATAATATTAAATACAAGATACGTGGTGGCAGAAGGTACTACATTACATATTACATTACATGCATTAAGAATATAACTTAAGTAAATAAAAATGCATAATCAGCTAAATGTACTAAAGTATAAAAAACAATTATTTCAATGACAAATGACAATGATTCATTCATTCATTTTCTGTACCACTTAATCGAATTAAGAGTTGCGGGGAAGCTGGAGTCTCTCCCAGCAATTAACAGGCCAGAGGCAAGGTAAAACCTTGACA